>CAIGRR010524081.1:0-17674 GCA_903798365.1 Fraxinus sp. 1973-6204
CATATGTGACTTTGTTGGATAAGGGAGAAATATCTCTTAAAAGATAACGATTTCGTGCCTTGGAGTTCATTGGTTTTTTCCAGATTTTCCTACATATTTCCCAACAGGTCTCACCTGATTGTATCCCCCATCAAGATTATTTTTCTCCCCGTCTTTCCATTATCCTCGTACAACCTATTTTCTCCCTCAATATATGCCTCCACCAAAATTGCTGCAACTCCTCATTGTTTCTCAACAAGCAATA
Organism: Fraxinus sp. 1973-6204; assembly: GCA_903798365.1. Lineage (NCBI taxonomy): Eukaryota > Viridiplantae > Streptophyta > Magnoliopsida > Lamiales > Oleaceae > Fraxinus > Fraxinus sp. 1973-6204. The sequence goes on from CAIGRR010524081.1 coordinate 245, forward strand.
ATCAGTACACTATGCATCTATCTCTGGACAACTAGTAGAGGAAGAGAGATGTTTCTTTTGGCATTTGATGACAACTCTTATAGGTAAATTCTAACACGCTTGCTGTCACTTCTATAGAAATGGTGCCGAAGGGTAGAAATGCAGCTGTCACTTCCATAGAAATGCAGCGGACACGTATAAATGCAGATGACACATTTTTAGAGTAATATTATTTAGCACCACTAGTATTAAAACACCATTCTAGATAGGACTAATGTGATATTAAATGAGAAGTATATGTAAGGGTATGTTTGATTGTATTTATTTTCCATAGAAAGTGTCAATTTTCCATCTAAATTCTTATTTTGGAGTGTTCAATTGCTATTTTTTTCCATTGAAAATATTTTTTAACTTTTGAAAATATGTCTAGTTTTTCTTGTTTTTAAGGAAAACAGTTTATTTAGGGAAGAGTAGGTTTTTGTTTTCCTCAAAACAAGGAAAACATTTTATTTTCTAGGAGATGTTTTTCACGGCAATCAGATACACTCTAAATGAATTACTTAATTCTAACTTTTATTGAGCATATCACTTTGTCACTTCTTTTCATCTTCCGGCTTTGCCTTTTCACTTTTTCTTCTCAGCCGGAATTTTCTCTAGAAGCTGAAACCCAAAGTGGAGCTCTATATTTTCACCATTTCACCAAAGTGGGAATGAAGTGGGGAAAATGGTGGTTGATGAAGGTTATGAACCAACTTCGGTGGTGCAAGATTTTGCCCCTGTTTCATCTCCATTTTTGAGGATATATTTATAGTAAGTGATTATTTTGGAAAATATGTGATAAAAAGGTGGAGAAAGGTTTGTTTTACATACAAAATTATTTTATTGAGAGACATTTTAAAGAACGAATGAGTTTTAAAGAATGAAGCTCACACATAAGATAGTTGAGAAAAAGAATTCATTAATACATGAATTTTTTTTTTTTTTTTTTATAGAACACTGGTTTCAAGTTTCATTTTCTTAACAAAACAAATTATAAAAATGTATTTTCAAAGAACTTATATATTCCAAATTCAGCATGAAAACTACCAGCTCCCCCCACCTCTTTTTGCCATCAGATGGAGGAGAAGGCGTTGGGGGGAAATAAATACATTTTCAAATATATCTTTTATAATTTGCATGTATGTTTAGATTAAGAATCTAATTTCTATAGCGAAATTATATGCCAATAAAGAGGAAGAATACTGAATATGGTTTTAATTGTGTAATTAAAGATTTACATTTAGTTAATATGATAAATATGCTCACAAGAGGAAGAAGAGTAAATCTAATTTTAATCGCGAAACAAAAATTGGACATTAAGTAAATATACATGAAAATTGCATGAAACTCAACGTTGATATAGCAAAAAGAATTGGGGAGAGGGGGTGGGAAATGGCGGAGAATTTCTCTAAATCTACTTATGGGAACAATTTTGCACATGCTGGCGAGTGCTTGGCAATTCTGGTGGGACTAATGTTTGCGATGAACTGTCGTATTATGAAATATATATTGAAATTAGACTGTAGTACTAAAAGGGCTGAGATAATCTTTTACAGAATGGTAAATATAATTTTATTCATACTATGTACAATTATACAAATCAGTAAAAGGAAATACAATTATATAGATTAAATGAAATAAAATTATTGATATGAACAAGCAGTGAATTAAGGTTATTGTGTACGATATGGAGATGATGATGAGTGAATCAAACAGGATATGGAGATGATGATAAGATAGATTTATCTTCTTTCCTTATATGCCCCTGCAAGATTGTGCTTCGATCAGAAACACCGAACTTGGACTGAAGAAGAGTGAATCGAGACTTGGTTAAAAGCTTTGTAAGAACATCAGCAAGTTGATTGAGAGTTGACACATGATTGACAATAAGTGAACCTTGTCACGCACAAAATGGCAATGTGTTAGGAAAACAAACGGTTTTTTCTATTTAAGAGGTTAGGAAAACCAATTGTTTTTCTATTTAATGGCAGCATATTTAATTCAATTATATTAATTATTTAATAAATATGGGCTAATTGAGTAGATACCAATATTGTTATAATTAGGAGATTATGAGAACTCTAATTGAACAATATATAAAGACCCTTTTGGTTATGGTTCCCAATATACCAAATTATACATAGTTTCCATTCTCTCCATCTGGAAGAGAGACGACGATCCCATTGAGAAAATAAGACGATTTGGTTTAGGAAGATCACAAACCACATCCCTTCGTTCGTGTTCATCAGTACGTGATCGATTGTTATAATAATTTAGCAACAGTAAATAATCGTTCATAATGGTTCTAGGTATATAACCCAAATCCGTGAATCCTAATATTCTAGCATGATGTAGATCCTAGGCTTTTGGTTATTTTAATTTAGGATGTTTGTATCTAGATTTGGGTTTGGTTTTATATATGATTTATATTTATAACAAGTGGTATCAGAGCGGTCATCGTTGTTAGATTATTAGGATTTGTGCATATTCTATTCATATGGTGTTTGAATTATTTTTTCTCGAATATAATGTTTGGATCTTGTGAAATTTTTTAAAGTTCAAGAATAATTGAGGTCATTTTTTTCCTTATCAATTCAGATTCAAGAATATATAAATTAGATTTTGATTCATAATATAATGATTGTTGGTTGTTCTTGATGCATTCGACCATTGAATCAAGTTTCAATTTTGTGAAAGAAATTTTAAAAAATGAGGATGTTATGGTATTTTTTTTAATGAATTTAGTTTGTTGAATAGTTGGACACTAAACGTGGCCGAAAGTGATGGCCACGTTTGCTTGGATTTGAGGGCATACAATCCTATTTTGTGGGCAAGCCCATTTGGACTTAAAAAAATGTTTAAAGTTTAAAATAAATTCAAACTTTGGTTTTGATTATTTTTTTTGGATGTCTAGTATTTTTAGTTAAATTGATCGAAACTACATGTTGTCAAAGTAATTAGACTGAAAATACATAGATTATTTGTGCGGAGTCATTTATGCGAAGTATGGTCAGCCCAAAGGAAGACATAGTTTGGCCAAATAACAACGCGCCTACGATGATAAATGTGACAATTATAAAGATTTTTCATGTAAACAACAGTCGGTCCAAAGAAAGGCTATTGTTTGACAGAACTGATTGTCAGTATTTGATCATTATATTGAGAGTACCATTTACAGTTAATTTCTCTATCCAAAGACTAAGAATTAATGTTGTGCAAGGTATCTTGAGATGGATCCCCAATTTGGATTATTTGTGCATGTCTTATATTTTTCTTTATTTTGTTCTCTATCCAGTTTCTGTTAGTACTGTTATGAACGTTTCTGTCCAAGTCAATAACATCCCGATACTGAGTGAGACGAACTTTAAGGCCTAGAAAGAAACCGTGGAAATTGTCCTCGGTTGTATGGACTTGGATCTTGCACTTTGTTCAAATCGATCGACTTCTACTCCGAAAAACCCCAATGAGGTTAAAATTGAGAGGTGGAATCGCTCTAACCGAATGTACTTGATGATCGTGAAACGTTCCATTTCAGAAGCATTTCAGGGCTCTATTACTGAGAGCCAGAGTGCCAATAAGTTCCTTGAGGAAATTGAGCAATATTTTGCTAAGAACGAAAAATTGGAGGTGAGTAACCTTTTGGCTAAACTCGTCGCGATGAAATTTAAGGGCAAAGGGAACATAAAGGAATACATATATAGATGTCTCATCTCGCATCGAAACTCAAGTCGCTTAAGTTAGAATTATCTGAGGATTTGTTCGTGCACTTGGTTTTGATATCTCTTCCTGCACACTTTGGGCAATTCAAAGTGAGTTATAACACTCAGAATGACAAATGGTCCCTCAATGAGCTTATATCTCACTGTGTACAAGAAGAAGAGAGGTAGCATCATGATAAGACTGAGAGTGCTCACTGGCGTCAACCTCTCAGAACAAGAAAATGAAGAGAGCTAAGGATACTGCGGAAGGACCTTCTAAGCAGAAGAAACAATAGAAGCAGGATGAGGAACTTTCCTGCTACTTTTGCAAGAAGGCGGGACACATGAAGAAGGAGTGTTCCAAGTACGTTGCCTGACATGTAAAGAAGGGTATGCTTCTAACTTGAGTTTGTTCTGAAGTTAATTTAGCTTTTGTACCTAAGTATAGATCGCACAAAAAAAAAAATAAACAAGAACAAGATTTAAAAGAAAAACATACAAGAAGATGAAATTGACATATGAACAAAATATTTATTATTGACAACTAATGGAGAGAAAATACAACTTCTGCCATTTTCTACTACTATGAACTATTCAAATTGAATGAAGAGTCTACTATTTATATGAGATATATCCAAACCCTATAATTAACCTTCAATATGGAAATTAGGTTAAAAATCGCGTAAAATGGAAAAAGAAGGAAATAAATCTGTGTTCCGTTGCTCAAGCTTCTCGAGTGAAAAGCGGGTGACACCTTGTCACTCGAGTGACGGCTCTCAATTTTGCTCCACTTGCTCAAGCGATAAGCAGGCATTCGTCCAGCGTCGTCAATATGCATTTTTTCCTTCTTGGATCATTTTTTTTTGACATCTTCAAGCCCAATACTCCACAACGCGAAGCCCTAGACCCAATTTGGATCGAATTTGGGTCACAAAACCCAACATCGTCAACAGAGACAATTATACTAGAAAGCATCTAATGATATTATGTATTTCACTTGTGTGTCTAGACTTACCATTATGTGTCGCAATTTGTACCAATCTGATTTTTTCTATATATCACAATTAATTCATATACGAGGCACAAAAGATTTTTAAAAAATAAAATCTTGCATAGTCCTTCACATCAAGCATTGGCCAATTGAATCCTTGTTCACTAGTTCTTATAAAGAAAAAGTCCTGAAAATATTTCTTAAAGAAAAATGACACTTTCATTTGATATCCCAATGGTTATTTAAGTGGACACATGACCGCTTTTCATCCTTGAAATGATAGTGAATAACTTATGGGGTACTAAAATACCCTATATTAGTGCAAGAGACGTACTACTATATCTTACTAATAGTTCATGATTCAAAATTAGTAGTTATCAGATGCTGAACTATTTATCGGTTCGAAATAACTTATACTATGGTTTTTCTCACCGAATTTTTTTAGTAGGATTTTAACGACACTTCTTCCTTGTGTAATGAACATTCAATGAGGAATGTTATAATAGATATATGATTTTAATTTCGTATGTTACAAATAATATACAAGAACCCGAAGAGAACAACACCAAAATATGTTTAGTCAACTAGGGATAAGAAAATATCTTGTACGATTATTTTATTGTTTGTGATGAAGCAAGTCAAGCCATCCATGAGCCGAACTTTCACGAGCCAGCCCACTGAGTCAGCAAGCGATCTGGGCTCATTGTCTCGTGAAACGTAAGCGATAACTTATTTTAGTGTTAATTTCCTTCACTTATTATTCTATTTACTTAAAAACGGTTATAAGATAATAAAAGAGAAGAAGTAAAACAAGTAAAGAAAAGAGAGCCAACAATGTCGACTCACTTCCATGGTTCCATGGACAACACATTCCCGCCGTTGTGTTGGTGGATTGGTGAAATATGCAGCTCACACGTATTCCATGTGGCCTTAGCATCAATTTATCTCATCTTTTGACCTTGTGACTTCTCATTTTTGCCTTTTTTTCTCACCTCTCTTCCTCTACAATTTGTTCACCCTGAAATGGATTCCAAGAAATTAGGAAGAAATTGATAATAACGTTGTTGAGGGATATAATGAGGAGGGACCTCCATCTTATGATGTTTGACCAATATGTTTCTATAATTTCACCATCCAGCAAAACCAATTGCAGACACTAGTTTTGTGGCATGTCTTTTCTTTCTCCTAATTTTACTTCAAGATTAATAGTTATATCAAAAACAACTTTTTTAGATAAAAATACTAATTTTATGCAATAACTATGAAAAAGCATCTTTTAATCTCGACATGGGAAAACAAAAGGAGAACTTGACACAAAACCAGTGACCACATTGGATTTACAATTTGCATGGGATGGTGAACTTGTCAAAACAAATTGGACAAACATCATCTATAATTGGAGGTCTCACCTGATTGTATCCCCCATCAAGATTATTTTTCTCCCCCCTCTTTCCATTATCCTCGTACAACCTATTTTCTCCCTCAATATATGCCTCCACCAAAACTGCAACAACTCCTCATTTTTTTCTCTACAAGCGCAATCAGAACACTATGCATCTATCTCTGGACAACTAGTAAAGGAAGAGAGGTGTTTCTTTTGGCATTTGATGACAACTTTTATAGGCAAATTCTAACGCGCTTGCTGTCACTTCTATAGAAATGGTGCTGACGCGTAGAAATGCAGCTGTCACTTCCATAGAAATGCAGCGGACACGTATAAATGCAGATGACACATTTTTAGAGTAATATTATTTAGCACCACTAGTGTTAAAACACTATTCTAGATAGGACTAATGTGATATTAAATGAGATGTATAAGTAAGGATGTATTTGATTGTATTTATTTTCTATAAAAAATGTCAATTTTCCATCTAAATTCTTATTTTGGAGTGCTTAATTGCTATTTTTTTTCCATTGAAAATATTTTTCAATTTTTGAAAATATGTCTAGTTTTTCTTATTTTTAAGGAAAACATTTTATTTTCTAAGAAATATTTTTCATGCCAATCAAACAGACTCTAAATGAATTACTTAATTCTAACTTTCATTGAGCCTATTGCTTTGTCACTTCTTCTCATCTTCCGGCTTTACTTTTTCACTTTTACTTCTCAGCCAGAATTTTCTCTAGAAGTTGAAACCCCAAGTGGAGCTCCGTATTTTCACCACTTCACCAAAGTGGGAATGAAGTTGGGAAAATGGTGGTTGATGAAGGCTATGAACCAACTTCGGCGGCGCAAGATTTAGCCACTGTTTCATCTCCATTTTTGACGATATATGTATAGTAAGTGTGATTATTTTGGAAAATATGTGGTAAAAAGTGGAGAAAGGTTTGTTTTACGTACAAAATTATTTTATTGAGAGATGTGTGATTGAAAATGAGTTTGAGAACAAATGAGTTTTAAAGAATGAGGCTCACACATAAGATACTTGAGAAAAAGAATTCATTAATATAGGTAAATTTTTTTTATAGAACATTGGTTTCAAGTTTCATTTTCTTAACAAAACAAATTATAAAAAAGGATTTTTAAAGAAATTATATATTCCAAATTCAGCAGGGCAACTACCAGCGCCCCCACCTCGTTCCGCTATCAGATGGAGGAGAAGGCATCGGGGGTTGAAATAAATACATTTTAAAATATATCTTTTATAATTTGCATGTTTATGTGTAGATTTCTATAGCAAAATTATATGCCAATAAAGAGGAAGAATACTGAATATGGTTTTAATATGGTAAATATGCTCACAAGAGGAAGAAGAGTAAATCTAATTTTAATAGCGAAACTAAAATTGGACATTGAGTAAATACACATGAAAATTGCATGAAACTCAACGTTGGTATAGCAAAAATAATTGGGGAGAGGGGATGGGAAATGGTGCGAATTTCTCTAAATCTACTTATGGGATCAATTATGCTCATGCTGGCGAGTGCTCGGCAATTCTGGTGGAACTTAAGTTTGCCATGAACTGTCGTATTATGAAATTTATATTGAAATTAGACTGTAGTACTAAAAGGGCTGAAACAATCTTTTACAGAATGGTAAATATAATTTTATTCATACTATATATAGTAATTTATATACAATTATACAAATCAGTAAAAGAAAATACAATCATATAGATCAAATGAAATAAAATTATTGATATGCACAAGCAGTGAATTAAGGTTATTGTGTACGATATGGGGATGATGATGAGTGAATCGAGGTGGTTTTACAGGATATGGAGATGATGATAAGATAGATTTATCTTTTTTCCTTATATGCCCCTGCAAGATCGTGCTTCCATCAGAAACACCGATCTTGGACCGAAGAAGAGTGAATCGAGACTTGGTTAAAAGATTTGTAAGGACATCAGCAAGTTAATTGGGAGTGGACATATGATTGACAATAAGCCAACCTTGTCATGCATAAAATGGTAGTCAAGGGCAATGTGTTAGGAAAACCAACAGTTTTTTTCTATTTAATGGCACTCCTAAATATTTAGGAGGTTAGAAAAATCAATGATTTTTCTATTTAATGGCAACATATTTAATTCAATTATATTAGCTATTTAATAAATATGGGCTCATTGAGTAGATACCAATATTCTTATAATTAGGGGATTATGAGAACTCTAATTGAGCAATATATAAAGTCCAATTTGGTTATGGCCCCCAATATACCAAATTATACATAGTTATCCTTCTCCCATCTGGAAGAGAGACGACGGTCCCATTGAAGAAATAAGGCAATTTGGTTGAGAAAGATCACAAACACACCCCTTCGTTCGTGTTTATATCGATTGTCATAGTAATTCCGCAATAGTAAATAATCGTTCATAATGGTTCCAGGTAAATAACCCAAATCCGTGAATCCATATTCTAGCATGATGTAGATCCTAGACTTTTGGTTATTTTAATTTAAGATGTTTGGATCTAGATTTGGTTTCGATTTTATATATGATATATATTTATAACAAGTGGTATTAGAGCGGTCATCGTTGTTAGATTATTAGGATTTGTGCATATTCTATTCATATGATGTTTGAATTATTTTTTCTCGAATATAATGTTTGGATTTTGTGAAATTCTTTAAAGTTTAAGAATAATTGAGGTCATTTTTTTCCTTATCAATTCAGAGTCAAGAATATCTAAATTGGATTTTGATTCATAATATAATGATTGTTGGTTGTTCTTGATGCATTCTATCATTGAATCAAGTTTCAATTTTGTGAAAGAATTTTAAAAAAGGAGGAGATTACGGTATTTTTTTAATGAATTCAGTTTGTTGAATTGTTGGACACTAAACGTGGCCGAAAGTGATGGCCACGTTTTCTTGGACTTGAGTGGCCTACAATCCTATTTTGTGGGCAAACCCATTTGGACTTGAAAAAAGGTTTAAAGTTTAAAATAAATTCGAACTTTTGTTTTGATTATTTTTTTGGATGTCTAGTATTTTTAATTAAATTGATTGAAGCAGCATGTTGTCAAAGTGTTGCATTTTTTTATATCGCAAGGGTACGATATTGTAACAAGTAATATAGTGGATCTTTAAGCCTGAATTATCGTTCCCACGAGTACTATACTTTAGTCTTAATCTACTTTTTCTAATTCTTATTTGATAAAAGCAAGTAAATGTTTATGATGATTGTGATTTTTTGATTAGCTACTTTTAATAAATTGAAAATATAAAATGATTGCAAACAACGGATAATTGGAGAAACAAATATGCGATGAATATTATGGCAAAATAATTTCATCTATTGATTACATTTATTCTTAATTCAAGNACGGATAATTGGAGAAACAAATATGCGATGAATATTATGGCAAAATAATTTCATCTATTGATTACATTTATTCTTAATTCAAGATTCATAACCTAATGTAGTGTTCGATTGAATTCTTTTATTGTATTCAATTTACCCCTCTCGGGTTCTCATTGACCCTATTTAACTAAATCAATTCCATATCTATATGCGAATCAATTTTAATTAAACGAAACATTGGTTCTAAGAATTCATATTTTAACTGCAATAATTAGTATATGTATCTCTATACGTTATACTAATTTATCGAATTTTATTATATGGTCCAAATCTCAAACTCACATCTCGATTCATAAGAGATTCGCATAATCATCAAATTATTGATCAAGTAATTTAATGCATTAAACTCATAATAAAATTAACATATAAATAAATAAATCACATAAATCTTGAATAAAAAATTAAAATAAAGGATCACAAGTCGACTAAATTGTTTTCCCTAATATAAAAATTAGTTATTCATAATGAAAAAATAAAAACATGAAAAAGTGGAAAGATATCACCAAAAATTGATGAAACATGAAAATTTCTGATATTTGCAATTTCTTTTAAATTTTTTAATGCACGTCTATTGAGGCCCATTTAACTATAACCCATTTATTATATTATTTTTCTCCAAGGAATACATCTTTGAATTTTGTCATTTTTCGCCATTTTTGCATTCTTTTCTCCAAATTTTCATTAAACATAAACATTTCCCTACAAACACAATATAACATAAATTAGGTAGAATTTAATTCAAAAGATATTAAAATATCATGATTTAGGACCACAAATAAGTGTACAAAATACTTTTATCACAAAGTAACCCCTGTTGTGTAGATTAGTTTGACTGAAAATACATAGATTCTTTGTGCGGAGTCATTTATGCGAACTATGCTCGGCCCAAAAGAAGACATAGTTTGGCCAAATAATAACACATCTACGATGATAAATGTGTGACAATTATAAAGACTTCTCATGTAAACAACAGTCGGTCCAAAGAAAGGCTATTGTTTGACAGAACTGATTGTTAGTATTTGATCACTGTATTAAGAGTACCACTTACAGTTAATTTCTCTATCCAAAGACTAGGAATTAATGTTGTGCTAGGTATCTTGAGATTGATCCCCAATTTAAATTATTTGTGCATGCCTTATTTTTCTTTATTTTGTTCTCTATCCAGTTTCTATTGCTACTGCTACGAACGTTTCTGCCCAAGTCAATAACATCTCGATGCTGAACAGGACAAACTTTAAGGTCTGGAAAGAAATCGTGGAGATTGTCCTCGGTTGTATGGATTTGGATCTTGCACTTCGTTCAAATTGACCCACTTCTACTCCGAAAAACCCCAATGAGGTTAAAATTGAGAGATGGAATCGCTCTAACCGAATGTGCTTGATGATCATAAAACGTTCCATTCCAAAAGCGTTTCAAGGCCCTATTAGTGAGAGCCAGAGAACCAGAAGTTCCTTGAGGAAAGTGAGCAATATTTTGCTAAGAACAAAAAATCGGAGGCGAGTAACCTTTTAGCTAAACTCGTCGCGATGAAGTATAAGGGCAAAGGGACCATAAGGGAATACATTATAGAGATGTCTCATCTCGCATCGAAACTCAAGTCGCTTAAGTTGGAACGGTCTGAGGACTTGCTCGTGCACTTAGTTTTGATATCTCTTTCTACACACTTTGGGCAATTCAAAGTGAGTTATAACACTAGAAGGACAAATGGTCCCTCAATGAGCTTATATCTCACTGTGTACAAAAAGAAGAGACCCAGCATTGTGATAAGACTGAGAGTGCTCACTTGGCGTCAACCTCTCAGAACAAGAAAAGGAAGAGAGCTAAGGATACTGCGGAAGGACCTTCTAAGCAGAAGAAACAAAAAAAGCACGATGAGGAACTTTCCCGCTACTTCTGCATGAAGGCAAGACACATGAAGGAGTGTTCCAAGTACGATGCTCGGCGTGTAAAGAAGGGTATGCTTCTAACTTTAGTTTGTTATGAAGTTAATTTAGCTTTTGTACCAAGTATAGATCGCACAAACAAATAAATAAGAACAAGATTTAAAAGAAAAACAAACAAGAAGATGAAATTGATAGAGGAACAAGATATTTTATTAAAGACAACCAATGGAGAGAAAATACAACTTCTGCAATTTTCTACTGCTATGAACTATTCAAACTGAATGAAGAGTCTACTGTTTATATGAGACTTGTCCAAATCCTAGAATTAACCTATAATATGGAAACTAGGTTAAAAATCACGTAAAATCAAAAAAGAAGGAAATAAATCTGCTGTCCGTCGCTCGAGAAGAAGCAGACGACAGCCTGTTGCTTTAGCGACAGGCAGGCGACGAACTCCCCGTTCCAATTTTGCTCCTTTCGCTCAAGCGATAAGCAGGCATCCATCCAGTGCCGTCAAGCTACATTTTTTCCTTTTTGGATCGTATTTTGACATCTTCAAGCCCACTACTCCATAACATGAAGCCCTAGACCCAATTTGGACCGAATTTGGATCACAAAACCCAACATCGTCAATAGAGATAATTCTAATAGAAAGCATCTAATGATATTATGTATTTGACTTGTGTGTCCAGACTTGCCATTATGTGTCGCAATTTGGACCAATCTAATTTTTGCTATCTCTTACAAGTAATTCATATACGAGGCACAAAAGATCTTAAACAAATAAAATTTTGGCATAGTCCTTCACATCAAGCATTAGCCAATTGAATCTTTGTTCACTAGTTCTTAAAAAGAAAAAGTCTTGAAAATATTTCTTATAGAAAAACGACACTTCCATTTGATATCCCCATGGTTATTTAAGTGGACACATGACCATTTTTCATCCTTGAAATGATAGTGAATAACTTATCGGTTCTAAAATACCATATCTTAGTGCAAGAGACGTACTATTATATATATATATATGCTCAATGATATTATCATGATTTGGAGTAATTACGTATTGTACTCTTTTCGTAAAGCGAGGCTTTGTCCCATTTAGTTATCCTAGCAAGATTTTAAATGGGGATAAATGGAGCAACTTTCGTATTATTATATTTGAAATAACTTTACTATGGTTTTTCTCACCGAATTTTTTTAGTAGGATTTTAACGAGACTTCTTCTTTGTGTAATGAACATTCAATGAGGAATTTTATAAATACTATAGTTATGAATATCCATGAACTACAAAACATTTATCCTCAATATAACTATATGATTTTAATTTAGTATGTTACAATTAGCATACAAGAACCCGAAGAGAACAACACCAAGATATGTTTAGTCAAATAGGGATAAATAAATATCTTGTATGATTATGTTATTGTTTGTGAGGAAGCAAGTCAAGCCATCCATGAGCCGAACTTTCACAGGCTAGTCCACTGAGTAAGCAAGCGATCTGGGCCGATTGTCTCGTGAAACGTGAGTGATAATTTGTTTTAGTGTTAATTTCCTTCACTTATTATTCTATTTACTTGAAAACGGTTAAAAAATAATAAAAGAGAAGAAGTAAAACAACTAAAGAAAAGAGAGAGCCAACAATGTCGACTCACTTCCATGGTTCCATGGACAACACATTCCCACCTTTGTGTTAGTGGTTGGTGAAATATGCAGCTCACAAGTATTCCATGTGGCCTTAGCATCGATTTATCTCATCTTTTGACCTTGTGACTTCTCATTTTTGCCTTTTTTTCTCACCTCTCTTCCTCTACAATTTGTTCACCCTGAAATGGATTCCAAGAAATTAGGAAGAAATTGATAATAACGTTGTTGAGGGATACAATGAGGAGAGACCTCCATCTTGTGATGTTTGTCCAATATGTTTCTATAACTTCACCAATATCCTTAGCAAAACCAATTGCAGACACTGGTTCTGTGGCATGTCTTTTCTTTCTCCTGATTTTACTTCAAGATTAATAGTTATATCAAAACCAACTTTTATAGATAAAAATACTATGAAAAAGCAGCTTTTAATCTCGAGACGGGAAAACAAAAGGAGAACTTGACACAAAACCAGTGACCACATTGGTTTTGCAATTTGCATGGGATGGTGAACTTGTCAAAACAAATTGGACAAACATCATCTATAACTGGAGGTCTCACCTGATTGTATCCCCCATCAAGATTATTTTTCTCCCCCTCTTTCCATTATCCTCGTACAACCTATTTTCTCCCTCAATATATGCCTCCACCAAAACTGCTGCAACTCCTCATTTTTTCTCTACAAGCGATAATCAAAACACTATGCATCTATCTCTGGACAACTAGTATAGGAAGAGAGGTGCTTCTTTTGGCATTTGATGACAAGTCTTATAGGCAAATTCTAACGCGCTTGCTGTCACTTCTATAGAAATGGTGCCGACGCGTAGAAATGCAGCTGTCACTTCCATAGAAATGCAGCGGACACGTATAAATGCAGATGACATATTTTTAGAGTAATGTTATTTAGTACCACTAGTATTAAAACACCAGTTTAGGTAGGACTAATATGATATTAAATGAGAGGTGTAAGTAAGGGTGTGTTTGATTGTATTTATTTTCCATAGAAAATAGCAGTTTTCCATCTAAATTCTCATTTTGGAGTGTTTTATTGCTATTTTATTCCATTGAAAATAATTTTTAACTTGTGAAAATATGTCTAGTTTTTCTTGTTTTTAAGGAAAACATTTTATTTTGGGAAGAGTAGGTTTTTGTTTTCCTCAAAACAAGAAAAATATTTTATTTTCTAGGAGATATTTTTCACGCCAATCAAACACACTCTAAATGAATTACTTGATTCTAACTTTCATTGAGCCTATCACTTTGTCACTTCTTCTCATCTTCCGGCTTTGCTTTTTCACTTTTTCTTCTCAGTCGGAATTTTCTCTAGAAGCTGGAACCCAAAGTGGAGCTCCATATTCTCACCACTTCACCAAAGTGGGAATGAAGTGGGGAAAATGGTGGTTGATGAAGGCTATGAACCAACTTCGGTGGCGCAAGATTTAGCCACTGTTTCATCTCCATTTTTTGAGGATATATTTATAGTAAGTGATTATTTTGGAAAATATGTGGTAAAAAAGTGGAGAAATGTTTGTTTTACATACAAAATTATTTCATTGGGAGACGTGTGATTGAAAATGAGTTAGAAAACAAATGAGTTTTAAAGAAGGAAGCTCACACATAAGATAGTTGAGAAAAAGAATTAATTAATACAAGAATTTTTTTTTATAGAAAATTGGTTTCAAGTTTCATTTTCTTAGCAAAAAAAATTATAAAAAGTATTTTTAAAGAAATTATATATTCCAAATTCAGCAGGGCAACTACCTTCGCCCCCACCTCCTTCCGCCACCAGATGGAGGAGAAGGCGTTGGGGGTTGAAATAAATACATTTTGAAATATATCTTTTATAATCTGCATGTTTATGTGTAGATTAAGAATCTAATTTCTATAGCGAAATTATATGCCAATAAAGAGGAAGAATACTGAATATGGTTTTAATAGCGTAACTAAAGATTTTAATTTAGGTAAGATGGTAAATATGCTCACAAGAAGAAGAGTAAATCTAATTTTAATTGTAAAACTAAAATTGGACATTAAGTAAATACATGTGAAATTTGCTTGAAACTCAACGTTGATATAGCAAAAATTATCCGCGGGGGTGGGGAGGAATGGTGGTGAATTTCTCTAAATCTACTGTAAGAATTTGGGGCTCAAATAACGCAAGATTTAGCCACTGTTTCATCCTCATTTTTGAGGATATATTTATAGTAAGTGATTATTTTGGAAAATATGTAGTAAAAAAGTGGAGAAATGTTTGTTTTACATACAAAATTATTTCATTGGGAGACGTGTGATTGAAAATGAGTTAGAAAACAAATGAGTTTTAAAGAACGAAGCTCACACATAAGATAGTTGAGAAAAAGAATTCATTAATACAAGATTTTTTTTAATAGAAAATTGGTTTCAAGTTTCATTTTCTTAGCAAAAAAAATTATAAAAAAGTATTTTTCAAGAAATTATATATTCCAAATTCAGCAGGGCAACTACCCTTCGCCCCCACCTCCTTCTGCCACCAGATGGAGGAGAAGGCGTTGGGGGTTGAAATAAATACATTTTGAAATATATCTTTTATAATCTGCATGTTTATGTGTAGATTAAGAATCTAATGTGCTTCATCCTGGAGTGAAAGACAGGATAAGCGCATAAATATGTGGCACTAAGATTGTCACAGAATAGGTTTGGGGCTGAGTTGGAGAAGCTTCAAGTTCACCTAGAAGATTAGTGATCCAAGCAAGTTTAGCAGCACTGGATACGACAGACCATTAATCTGCTTCAGTAGAAGATCTGACTACTGTTTTTTGCTTTTTAGAGACCGTGAAATAGGATTGGATCCGAGGAAAACAACATAGGCACAAATTAACGTACAATCATCGTGGTTTGCCTGCCCAATCGGCATTTGAATACGCAATCTGGCGAAGTGGTTGAAAGCGTAGAATTAGGCTATAGAAAATGGTATGCTTTAGGTAGCAGGGAAGACGCTTGACAACAGTCTAGTGTGTCTATGTAGGGGCATGCATGAACTGGGCAATCTTGTTGATAGTGTAAGCAATATCATGCCTTGAAAGCGAAAGATATTGCATACCACCAATTAAGCTGCGATAAGCAATAGCATTAGCGGTTGGTGTACCATCCGAAAGTACTAAGTGGGTAAATGAACTGAGTGGTGTCACAGACTCCTTTAATCCCTCTAAGTTAAAATGTGTGAGAAGATCATTGATATATGTATGTTGTGATAGAAACAATCCACGATCATTTGGAATGACTTAAACCCCCAAAAAGTAATGAAGAGAACCAAGATTTTTGATGGAGAATCTGGTGTGGAGAACCTCAATAGTTGATCTAATGAAGGTGGAAGAATTTCCTGTAATTAATAACTCATCAACATATACAAGCATGTACACAGTGAGCTTACTGTTAGAATATATGAACAGAGAAGTGTCACTCTTAGAATTGGAAAAACCAAGAAAGATGATAAAATTTATTAGTTCTTGATACCAAGCATAAGGAGCTTGCCTAAGGCCATAAAGTGAACGATGAAGCCGACAGACACGATGAGGCTGAGTGTTATCAACAAAACCAGGAGATTGAGACATAAAAACCTCTTTAGATATATTCCCATGTAGAAAGGCATTGTTTACAACCAACCGATTAATTTCCCAACCATGAGATAGGGCAAGTGTAAGAATAATGCGAATGGTAGTAGGCTTGATAATAGGATTGAATGTCTCATGGTAGTCAACACCGAACTTTGGTTAAAACCCTTAGCAACAAGTCGAGCTTTGTAGCAATCAATGCGACCATCAGGTTGTTGCTTAACTTGAAAAACCCACTTGCACCCAATGATATTTTGATTGGTTTGGCAATTAACAAGTTCCCATGTTTTATTTCAAATGAGAGCAATGAGCTCTTCACACATGGATTCTTTTCATTTGGGATTGGTAAGGGCTTGTGAAACAGAGCTAGGTTCGAGGGTTTAAGGAATGGGATGTTTACGCACGTCATAGGAAAATTTGGTTAGTGGTTTAAAAATATTGTTTTTGGAATGTGTAGTCATGGTTTTACGGATCGTAGGTTTAGCTCCTGAGATTCAACGCCTCATAGCTGCCTTCTCTTCATTCTTAGGCTGGTACGTTCGAACAACTGGCATATATGCACGCTATGAGTAGGATGTTAAGGGAGAATACCTACATATGATCGTATCATTAGTGCACTATTGGTAAAATAGGCATCGCGCCTAACTGTTAGCGTGCTTGTCGTGCTGAATGGAGAGCTAAGCATTCTCACTGCGTGACATTTTCTCCCATTTGAATTCACTTACGTCCTCGTAGCGAGAAGTGAGTTTCGAATCAACACGCATCTTTCTCGTTGCAAGGATAACAACGGCACCACCCTATAT
>CAIGRR010524115.1:0-16727 GCA_903798365.1 Fraxinus sp. 1973-6204
TTTGTTGAGTGTGTATTTCCCTTCAGTCATCTCTCTGCTCCTTCCACTTTTCCTCACTCAAACTCCATTACCACTTGGATTCCTCCACCACTTCGACTTCCCAATTTGCCTTTGATACCACCACTCAATCCATCATCTACAGTGGACGCTCAACAGCAATCCTCCAGTGAAATATCGCCACCACCAGACCTGGCTGAAACATCTGTTCCAACACCATCACTTTGCCCTTCAAATACCAACAATTCCCAACAACCATCACTACAAAGAAATCCACCCGAACTTTAGCCACAACCCACCCACACCATGACTACTAATCCAAAAACAATATTCGCAAACCCATCACCAAAATGAACCTTCATACCCAATTAACCAAACAAGAAGACCTTGAACCAACCACCTTGACCCAAGCTCTCAAAGATCATAAATGGCTTCGAGCCATGTCTGAAGAGTTTGATGCTTTAGTAAAGAATGGCACATGGACTCTAGTTTCCCCGGACAAAAGTCAAAATCTAGTTAGATGTAAGTGGATTTTCAAAACTAAACGCAAATCTGATGGTTCTGTTGACAGGTTCAAGGCCCGATTGGTTGAAAAAGGCTTCCACCAACGTCCTGGACTTGACTACCAAGATACATTCAGTCCAGTGGTAAAACTAACTACAGCTCGTATTGTTCTCAATATAGTTGTAAGCTGTGGTTGGCCTTTAAGGCAACTTGATGTAAACAATGCCTTTCTTCAAGGTCATCTATCCGATAATGTTTTCATGTCACAACCACAGAGACTTGTTGATAAAGACAACCCATCATATGTCTGCAAACTCAGAAAAGCAATATACGGTCTAAAACAAGCCCCTCGGGCATGGTACCATGAGCTCCGAACATTCCTTCTCTAGTTTGGTTTTCAGAATTCTTATGCTGATACTTCACTCTTTGTCTTTCATGCTGATGACCATATTATGTATCTCCTTATTTATGTTGATGATTTAATTCTCACAGGAAACAATGCTACCAAAGTTAATCATTTCATTACTATTCTTGCTCAGAGATTTTCCATCAAAGACCTCGGCTTACTAACTTACTTTCTCGGTGTACAAGTTGGCCCAAACAAACATGGCTTGTTACTCTCATAACGGCGATATATTATGGATCTCCTCACTCAAACCAAGATGCAAGAAGCCAAGCCTATTCTTACTCTCATACCAACCAGTCCTACTCTTATATTAACCTCAGGTTCCTCTCTGTCTGATCCAACAGAGTATCGCCAAGTAGTTGGGAGTCTACAATATTTGCTAATAACAAGACCCAACATCACCTTTGCTGTTAACAAACTGTTACAATATATGCACTGCCCAACAACTGAACATTGGTCCTTTGTCAAAAGGCTACTGCGTTATCTTGTTGGCATCATTGATAATGGCTTACAACTATTCAATGACTCCAGTCTCAGTTTGCATGCCTTCTCATACTCTTCTCTTAGTTTACAAGCTTTCTCAGATATCGATTGGGCAGGGGACAAGGACACTTTTTGCTCTACCAGTGCTTATGTTGTTTATCTTGGTAAAAACCCAATATTGTGGAGTTCTAAAAAGCAACGAATTGTTGCTAGATCCTCCACTGAAGCAGAGTATCGCTCAGTTGCAAATATAGCTGCTGAACTTAATTTCATATGTTATCTCTTGACTGATCTTGGTATTTCACTTCCCTACAGCCCTGTCATTTATGTGATAATATTGGGGCAACTCAACTCTGCTCCAATCCAATTTTTCATTTTCGAATGAAGCATGTTGCAATAGATTTTCATTTTATCCAAGATCAAGTTCAAAATGGTGCTCTTCGTGTTGCTCATGCCTCATCTGATGACCAAGTTGCTGATGCTCTTACCAAGCCTCTTCCAAGACAACGTTTTCTTCAACTTAAGCACAAGATTGGACTTCTCTCCCGAGCTCCATCTTGAGGGGGCATAATAGAGATAATCAGTTATTCCTAACAGCTTGACTTAGTCTTCCTTATCAGATAGTCTTCCATATCAGATTGTATTATTCAAATGTATTTAGATATAGGATTAAGTTCTGTAAACAGCTTCCTAGTCTGTAGGATCTTCAACCATCTTTGGTTATCTCTTTGATGTATTTATACGGATGATTAATCAAGATAATATAATCAGGTTTGTTACTCTTTCAGCCCCAGCCGGATTGTCTCCAATTTTCATGTTCCATCGACTAATGAAGAGCTTGTCAATTACTCCTCATTCTTTTCTATATCTTTGTGTTCGGACATGATTAAACAGTATTTTTATACCATAATACTATCCAAACATATTCAATTTCTTAATTTTTCATCACATGATTTTGAAACTTGAATATTGTTATTTTATTTCGAAGTCTTGTAACATTGCTACTGCAGAGAAATCTTTTTTTACCAATCAGAGATCCAGGGTGGTTTTTTTTTTTTTTGGACCAAGGAACAGGAAGTACCCAAACGGATTCAGAACAAATAGAGCAACAAGAGCAAGATATTGGAAGTTCATCGGGAAAGATGTAGCCTAAATCGACCCATTGGAATGAAAAAGACATTGGTATACTATCGGGGTTGAGCTCATCAAGGAATTAGGACTGATTGGGTAAACTGTCGATGGATGAGTATCGTATTCATTAAGGGAGGAACTTAAAACAATATATTCGCATAGTTCTATAGTGAAAGTTATTATTATCTTTCCCATGCCCCGTACATCTATATTCACATATAGAACGGAGTTACATGCGCAAAATATTTTAAATTAAATTCGTGAAAGATTAGAAAGGCTCAAAACATTTATTTGACTTGGGATTTGTATCCTCGTTCCACCGATAAAATTATTTATATTATTATCAAGGTGCAAATGAGATTAATCATAGGTTTAACACGTATATAGAGCATCAAGATTTCCAACTACAACAACTCCTTCATGTTTAGGTAGTATGCACTAGAAAAATCGTCGTAGAAATGTGGTGCAATTTAAATAAGTATTTGTTATAAATTTTGGACCGAGCGATAATGACGATAATGAAATAAATAAGAAACTAAATACCAAGATTTATGTTGAAACCCAATAAGGGGAAAAAAACACGGGCAAAAGAGGAGAAATCCAATATAATCAATAGAACTTATGTTTACAAGATCTCAATGCACTCAATTGAAATCTAAAACTCTCAAGATGTTGTATGAATCTCTACATTATGTTATGTTATGTTTTTTCTATACAAGTCGCGTCATATAAAGGGTTATGCTACAAGTACATTACCATTTACCTAATGGGTGCCATAATGGACAAATGGTGGCCCCTTATTAGGGGCGTCTGGGCTCACCCATTAGGTAAAATATTATGTACAAATAGAATTTTCATATATATATATATAACAAGTTGTAGAAGAATAGTCCAAAATCGCGTCAAAAAACGAAAAACGGGCCTGGGCCGAACAAGCCTATCGCTCGAGCAAGAGGCGAGACCAAGTCTCGGGTTGTTTTCTGTCGAGCTCGCTTGGGTGTCCAACTAGAGCCAAGTTACTGAAAATGCGACGAATTTTTCCTCCGATCTATAATTTTGATCTCTTCAAGACCACTCCAATTTATATTTCAGTACCCACTAGAATTTGGGTCAAACCACCACAAAACTCCACCTTGAACCAAATTTCAACACAACGAATTTCAAATCACGACTCCATCAATGAACATCACTCCTCCTCTTCCAAACAAGCACCAATGGACTAAATCAATGACAAACACCAACTAAGTTCAAGCAATGTTCAAACTTAGAAATAGGAGGTAGTTTTGTCATCATATCAATAGGATGATCCTTGGTATCAATCTTGCTCACTACAATATCATCACGAGCAATCACATCACACGCAAAATGATACCTCACATCAATGTGCTTAGTTCTCTCGTGAAACATCTGATCCATAGTCAAGAAAATTGCACTCTTTCACAAAACATTGTAGACATCTGCAAGTCTTCATTGATTTTATCAATCAATCCTTTCTGGCATAGTATTTTTACATGCCTTTGTAATAACCATGTATTCTGCTTCTATTGTAGACAAAGCTATTGTATTTTGCAAAGTAGTTTTCCAGCTGATAGCACAGCCTCCAAGGGTAAACACATACTATGTAAGTGATCTCTTCTTATCAAGATTCCATGTATAATATGTATTCACATACCCAATGACTCCATCTAAATTTCTACCAAAATGCAAACAAGTATTAGAAGAGCCCTTCAAGTATATGAAGATCCACTGCACTACTTTCCAATGTTCCTTGTCAGAATTTACCATGTATCTGCTATTGCATGTGCCAAATCAGGTCTTTTACAAATCATAACATACATAACTGAACCAACTGCACTGGAATAAGGAACCCGAGACATGCAATCAATATCTTTATCTAATTGAAAACACATGTTAGATGATAATTTGAAGTTGGCAGCCAATGGAGTACTTACAGCCTTCACATTCACCATATTGAATCTTTCAAGCACCTTCTCAATGTACCATTTCTGACTCAAATATAATATGTCAGCTTTTCTATCCCTCAAGATTTCCATACCAAGAATCTTCTTTACTGCACCCAAATCCTTTATATCAAACTCTTTGCTGAGTTGAAACTTTACTTTTCTGACTTCTACTTTATCTTTGACTCCTATGAGTATATCATCAACATATAATAACAAATATGTAGTCGATCCACAATCTTCCTTTCGGAAGTACACACAACTATCATAATTACATATAAAAAAACCATGAGTAGTCATGATTCCTAGATCCTCTAACAAGATGCATTATCTTTTCCTTAGATAGTAAAACATTATAGATCTCTTTCATGGTGAGAGTATCCTGACTATAGAGAATAGTATCTCTAAAAGTCACATATGATGGTGACAAAGAACACAACAACATCAATGCCAAATCCTCCTCATCATACTTAACTTCCAATGTCTCCAAATCGACCATGATTTCTTTGAACATAATTAAGTGATCATCCATGACACACCTTTAGACGTTCGGTGAGAATACAAGCAAACGTTGTTTCAAGTGTAGTTTACTGGTGAAGCTCTTTGTCATGCAAAGTTGCTCCAACTTCAACCACAACGCAACGGCACTTCTCTCCTTTAAAACATCTTGAAGAATTTGATTTGAAAGATGTGGATGAATATGAGATTGAGATTTTAGATCCCTACGCTGCTTTTTATCCTGCATCCAAATAGCAGGCATCCTATCAAAGCCAAGCAAAGCTTTCTCCAAATTCATCTGCGCTAGAACCGCTCGCATCTCACTTGCCATAAGGTTAACTCTCGTGTTTCTATCCAACAACGGGATATCATATTCCATTGTCGCCATGTGGAATAATCAACATTGCTCTGATACCGCTTGTTATGAATTTTGGATCAAGTGATAATGACGATAATGAAATAAATAAGAAAATAAACACCAAAATTTACGTGGAAATCCAATACGGAAAAAAGCCATGAGTAGAGGAGGAGAAATCCAATATAATCAATAACAGTTGTGTTTACAATATTTCAATGCACTCAATTGAAATCTAAAATCCTCAAGATGTTTTATGAATCTCTCTCTATTATGTTATCTCTCTCTATTAGAGAAGAAGTTGTAGAAGAATACGAGTCTAAAATTGCGTCAAAAACGAAAAAAGGGCTGGGCCGGACAAGCTTGTCGCTCGAGCGAGAGGCGGGCAAGAGACGAGTTAGCGTCAAGCTAGCGAAAATGTGACGACTTTTTCTTCTATTCATAATTTTGATCTCTTAAAGACCACTCCAATTTAAACTCCAATACCCACTAGAATTGGATCAAACCACAACAGTATTTAATTTGAAAAGTAAATTTAATAATATATCTACTAGAATTCCCATTATTGAGATATTTATTTTAGGAAACATAATTAGACTTTTATTTTATAAATTTAACTAGTTTAAAACATATATAAAGGGAGTTCGAGTATTGTAACTTTGATTTTGAATAAATTGATATTTACTCCCTCCAAATTCTTTCCCTATTCTTCTCTTCTATCTTCCTCTTTCTTCATCACCCTCGTTCTTATTCGGTTGTGTTCAACATTACAAGCTAACAAGGGATAGTGATATAACATAATATGTATTTATTTGATGGCTATAACTTTGAGGAACGTTTGAGAACTATTGTCTTGACTTCTTATTGCTAATTCTCCCGTTTAGGAACATGTTGCTATCCGGTTCCAATTGAGAATTCATTAATTATTTAAATTAATTAAGTTGATTTCAATGTGGAGAGAATATCATCGATATTCCTCGAGTTAGAGACATCGCTCAAACTTAATTTCGATATAGAAGTAGATTTTAAATAAATTGGAATCTAGAACCTCAATTTTGATGGTAGAGGTTAAAGAGTCCAACTGTATTTTTCCCATTTATTTATTGGGCAAGGGAGTGGCTGTCGGGCTTTTGACTTTTGACTTCCAAAAGTAAGGACAAGATTGACCATGAAAATAGCAACGAACTTACGAACATCTCTCCTTTCTTCTTCAAAAACCTCTGATAAATCATTTACATTCAACCAAATTCCATGTCTGATCATTCTTATTTATCCACAAAACAAAAATCTTCGTATTCTGTCCAAAAATCAAACATGAGGGCAGCTTCTCCAATATTCATGGCATTGATTTTCACATTTGTGAGCTGCATGATGGTTTTATTTTTTGTTAAACCTGCAGAGGGAATCATAGGAATCAACTGGGGAAGACAAACCTACCAAAGATTGATCCCAGCGAATGTCGTAGATTTGCTGTTACAGAATGGAATTCAAGAGGCTAGAATTTTCACTGCTGCTGATAATGTTATGGCTGCCTTTTCCGGGAGTGGTATTGGCCTCTCCATTTCCCTCTCCAATTTCGTCCTCCATATGATAAACTCTTCCACAGCTGCAGAAGAATGGATACAAAAATCGGTTATTAAATTCAGAAGCCAGAATGTTGACATAAGGTTCGTTTTATTCATGATTTGTCCTTTCTTCGTTTATATTAAAAAGGGGGCTCGATCTCACCTCTAATTAAAAATGCAAAAAAATTAACTTACCACGTCCGGGGACGGAGTACGATATAAAATTTAAAGAAACTTATCGAACGTGTAGTGCTTTTGTGGACCATGGTCACTATCAGACTCTCAACTTAAAGGGGATTACGTAAATTTATCATTATTGTTGTTATTGTTGACGACATTGGTTTTGTTACAGGTACGTGAATGTTGGGGCAGAACCTTTATCGACATCATTCACTAACAAAACCTACGATAATGTTATTGATGTGTTGAAACTTATCCAAACTGCGCTGAATGAAGCTGGCTACGGAGATCTCGTGAAAGCAACCATTCCTCATTACACTGATGTTGTGAAGCACTGCTCTGTGAAACCATCAGAGGCTTATTTTCGCGATGACATAAAGGATAAAATGGTTGATTATCTAAGATTTCTGAAAGAAAATAATGCTCCTGCTGCGGTAGACATTTACCCCATTCACTATTGCAACGAAAATGATTTGGACCCTGATTTTGCATTCTTTGATCACAAGTCCAAATTCTACGTGCTCGATGACAACGGCCTAAATTACACCAATGCATTCGATTTCTTGTACGATTCGTTCTACTGGGCAATGAAGAAAGCTGGTGTCCCTGATCTGAGACTAGTCGTTGGACAGATCGGTTGGCCAACAGATGGTTACCCTAATGCCAATACTAAAAACGCACAACGGTTTTACAAAGATTTGTTGCCCTATGTTGCTGGAAATAAAGGAACTCCAATGCGCCCGGGGAGGCCTATTGATGTGTATCTGCACAGCATTTCCGATGAAAACCGGCTTGGTCTCTGGTATGGTGGCTTCCAACGCCACTGGGGCATTTACACCTCCGACGGCCAGCCCAAATACAAGATTGATTTCTCAGGCAAAGGGCGCGATATCTTCCCTACAACTGCCATGGGCATTACCCGAATGCCTAAACGTTGGTGCATATTCAATGGGGACTTGAGTGACACGGAAATGGTTAAAAGGCAGTTCAATAGGGCGTGTTTGGAATCGGATTGCTCAAGCCTGGCACCCGGAGGTTCTTGTAGCCAACTTGATTTCAATCAAAATGTTTCTTATGCCTTCAATAGGTTCTTCCAAATGAAACAACAAAAGACTCATGAAGAGGCATGTAGTTTCCAGGGTTTGAGCCAAGTAGTTCCAGATGATCCATCTACTGGAACATGCATATTCCCTATTGAGATCTTGGCAGCTGAAACTGCTGATCATAGCGAGTCTTTCTTAGGTATTAATGAAGATGGGTCACATAGGGTTTCTATATTAGCCATGCTTTTACCTTTGATTTCAGTTTTCTTAATTACCACCAATATAAAATTGTATACTTTGTGAAATGAAGAAAATGTCCCATCCTACGGCAGAGCCACCAGAAAACCCCCTCCCACAACTACTACTACCACCACCAAAAATTTAAATAATATTTCAAATTTTTGTGATATAAATTATACTTTTGTTGAATTCTACAAATTTCTTTACTTATCTTGAACACGAACAATTACGATCTGCAATTCACACCTATCAAATTGTTCAACCCTAACATCTTATTAATAGGAATCAAAGTGGGCTTAACCTGATACTTAAACTTCATCCGATCTAATTAATTAAACTCGATCCATTAATTAATTAATCTCATTAATTAATTTGACCTATTAATAAGTAATCCAATTAATTAATTGTTCAACTTTTATCCATTAATTAATTAGCAGAATATCATTCTTCTAGTTCTTTTTTGTGTATGACAAATTAGATCAAGATCATAGTGTCTAACGATATGAATTATTGTTTTGATCTAATCAAAATAAGATAAATTGAAACATCCTTTTAATTAATCAATTTACTTTCGTCGTCTCAAATTGACATCTAACAATGTATCAGAGCAACACATGTAATGAAAAATATCATGTGGTATAACAAAATCAAATTTATTCGTTTATCGTGAAATTATAATCAATTCATCAATATGATCCGATCAATTATGAAATATGAAGTGTGTCAATCTCGATTATCGATCTTATCTTTTATTCCACTATTAAGTCAATGTAAGTCGAAAACTCTTCAACTTATGAGTATACATTGGCTAAGAATTTCGTTGTCAATTTAATGGAATGAAATGTAAACTATAATATTTTACTATCTAAGAGTGGCGAATCATTTATTAATCATTCACAATTTTCATATAATTCTTGACATATTCGAACGATACCATATTAGCGCCTCCGACAAAGCAACATACAAAATCATCAAAGCATGATTATGATTGAAGGACAAATTCAACTACCAAACCTTAGAGATAACCATTGACACTCGAATAGTTATCCATGTGTAATCTCTTTAACGGGTCTCCTATATTTTATTCTCTTAACAAAATATCGACAAGTTCATTTAAGTGTTATCACACTTTAGTTTATGATATCAGTTACTTACATTACAAGTAAGAAATATCAGTCGTGCTTGTGGTCGTTAAATATTTTGTACCTAAAAAAGATTACTAGAAGTGAATCATAATCAAGATTTTCTTAGGTCAATTATGTTAATTTTAGTTTGAGAAGTAAATTATTTAAAAGAATATTACTTATATTTTATCCAAATTTAAATAACTACAATATTTGAATCAATGAATTTGTGTTAATTGTCTATTAAATTTTAGACCATTAATCATCCTTCTATTATTATAGATAGGTTTTCATTGAATAAATTTAGGATCGAGCACAAACTATATATCTTAAAATTCGTGAAACAAAGGCAAAAGTGATTTTGTGGGATGATGCAAAACTTGGTCAACAATTGTTATTATTTGCTAACATGTACTTTCACTTCATGTTTAATCAAGAGCTGATGAAACATAAAAGCAGAAATGTCCATAATGAGAAACAGAAATATCAACTATGGGACGTGCCAAAGAAGCGTTAATTTGCCCGACTAGCAAGGACAACTCTTCGCACGAGGGAGGTATATTTAGAATCAACAAGTAAAAATAGAACAACTCCGGTAAATCCAGATATGCCAACACTGGCACGTAGAACATAGCAAATAAATGATACACCCATTGCCGCAAACAATGGAAACAAAGTAATTATCAAGCTCAATTGTCCATCACAAGAATATGAAGGATGTCGGCGTCTAACTTTGTGTTCTGCAGTTATATTCTCGACATAGAAATGCTAGTTGAAACTATAATAAAAAGAGTACAATCAAATAATAATGAGCTCGTCCCTACCAATCTTTGATTTCCTGCTCAAATTGAAGTAATTTCTCCCGAAGAGGCTGCAAAAACAATTTCAAATCCTGGCAGATCTGCTGCTTCTCTTGTTGGGAAATATCTTTATCTTCACCTAGTTTTACTACAATCTGCAAAGCAAAAGAATGTGGCCAAAATCATGTCATAATCAGGTTTCTTGAGACATTTCTTTAAGAGCATGATTGGATTCAGCTTATAAGTGGTCAAACTATCTCATAAGCACAAAAAAACATGCAACATTACATGATGTTGTGGTCAAAGCTTTCTGAGGATCCTACTAGAGGCCAGTTTCCTCTAAAAACTTTTCTAGCTTAGGCAGACAAAGTAATTACAAACAAACACTTACAGAAAATTATCAAAACATGTTCAAAAGGAGCTTCTTTACGCTTGCAAGTAGCTCTTGGCTTTTCAAAAGTCCCGCTAAATAGGCCATACTGTCTTATTTTTCAGTTGACCATTACATTTATCATATTAACCTTAGATATCTGAAAATTTTCAACACATCTTGGAAACAGTTCAAAAAAAAAAAAACTTGGCCTGTAAAGGGCATTTCAGTAAACTATCTCATTGATTTTGCTAATAAATGAGTGAGTTTCCAAACATGTTCGCTTAACAAAAAGGGGACTTAGATATCTTAATTTTTAAGCACACCCAAACGAGCGCTAAGTCAAGTTTTTAATTTCACTTCGACAGGTTCTAGCATTTTATATGCAATATACCTGCAAATCATCCAGTTCGCCCAAGGAGAACTCGAATACGTCTATGTGGCCTTTGACCTTCTTCTTCTCCCCTCCAACAAGCCATTCCCCTGATGTCCATTAATTTATTATTTAGTAGTTTAGGTGCAAAACAGAAATATGGAAAAAAGAAACAGAGTAAATAGAGACTGTTCCATAATGACGATTGACGAAAAAGAAAAGAAGAGTTTACCTTTCACTTTTAGTGTCAGCTCATAGGTGTAGCCAACTCGTTTTTTGTTTCGTACAGTGACCAAGAATGCCTGAAAGTCTTTTAAAAAATTATTGCTGAAGCAAGGAATGGTAATTGAGCTCATAACCTTAAAATGCCCAGTCATATTACTATGATTCGAGAGAAAATAACAGTATCTACTCAGAATCTATAGTGCAAGTGTGTTGTGTTGGGAAATTAAGCAAATTTCCCTATGAACCAGATTAGTGAGGATGCGAAATAACAACGAAAATAACACACAAATTTGATAACGGAGTTCGGCCAATTGTGCCTACGTCTCCAGACCTGCTGCAGATCGTTTTACTTAGGGAAGAAAATATAAAGTGTTTACAACATTCAGAACTCACACCAAGAATTTTTCTTCACAAGCTTTTCTCTCAAACTCTCTTTAATTTTCTAATTTTTGGGATACCATACAAATGAAAGCAAAGGGATTTATATAGGCTTAAGGAATAACGTGGGTTGGTGGAATTTAGGCAATGGTTATGCACCTCCATTGGTAATTGCTTAAGTTAGACACCCCTTGTTTTTTACCCAAAAATAATTGGTGCCCATTTCGGCATTCCTTGACATGTTGAATATTCAAGAGTCTAGCTTATTTTAAACAAGAAGGTTAGCACAATAAAGAAATTTTCCTCAAGCAGATTTCTCTCTCTCTTTCAATGTTATTGGAGAAAATCAAACAAAAAACTCATCCTTCCATGTTTTTCTTGGTTCTAACAAATAAACGAATGTTCACAATTATGAGCATCTTCACCTTATGGAAAGCACGCTTGCGAGTACTTTTAAGTGATTATAAGTTGTTGATCTTACTGAATGTTTAGATAATAAAAGAGTATTAATTATGGATCTTTCGAAATATGTGGATAAAAAGTATGTTTAACCAATTTAAGCTTTGCCAAACATGCGAGCATTTGGCTGCAAGTATAATATACATTATAGATATTACTGGACATCAACTCGTGATTCACAGCATACCAATTTATTAGTACCTTTGATCAAAACATTTTATGAAGTGGATAATTATTGAACTATGAGAAGCAATACAAAGGAACCTTCAAGACATTGGACAAGGTTGATGATTTTACAAATTAATGCACAAAATCATTATTAATATCTAAAATAGCCATGATTGAGTCCACAGAAAGTCATGCACTACTACTCCCCACCATGCATGTCTTCGTTTCTCAAGTGTCATTTCCTAAAATCGAGAAAATTTAGAGTTAATTCATTTCAGAAACTAGTGAAGTGGACCAAGAAGTCTTTGAGACAGAAAATACGGTTACTAAGGAAGAATATAGAAATGTAACCTTCCCCGAATTGCTGAATGATAAAGGTGCCATCAATAAAGTGCATTCAGGATACCAAGTCCAGACAAAGTTCGTGTAATTCGGTTCTCTTTCTGGTGTTTATAAGCTTCCTTTATGGCACTACATCTTCATTTATCGCTTAACACCAGCGATAATTTTTTGCAACTTCATTCAAATAATTAATGTCAGAATAGTGGTAATGAGCAACTGCCAAAACTATTAGCACAACAGAAACTATGAGATATTTATATTTGTCAGTTTATGCAAGTTCATCAATGTCAAGTATAAACATGAAATGTGGTCATCAAACATCTCACTTGGAAATTAATCTTCAGAAGCTTAAAAGGAAAGAAATTGTCTCGGGTATATAACAATTTTACAAGCACTCACATCTCCAGAGCACTTGGTTACTTCTGATACTTCAGCTCGGCCACCAGAGAACTCCAGGGAACCCATAGACACAAGCAACTCCTGCAATTTGAGCCCTAGAGTCAAATGCTAATATATAAGACGAATTACGAGGTATGTGTGTACATGCACACTAGCTGGCAAATATGAACAAGCCAGAATAATTGATTGATATGGAGAATTCGTACAGTCCAGCACCATTGTTAGATTTCGGCTTCATGGTAGTGTTTCTTGATTGTAGAATCTCTTACAGAACTCCATCGTAGATGGGTTTATTTTCCAATTTGAAAAGTTATCTTCTCTATTTAGCTTGTCTAAAATTATATAAATCAGGCTTTGGTAAGTCACAAGGTACTCATAGTAATCTAATTTCTCGTCTTCACTTGTTCTGCTTCAATTCATTATACGGTCCTTGCTGTTTTTTTTTTTTTTTTGGGCGGCAACTAAGTGCCCAACTAATGATACAAACAAAAGCAATTTGAACGAGTGACTGAAAGATGCCGGCATATTAACACCCGAAGCATTTAAACCACTATTTCCCCAGCACCAACATTAGGAGTGTTTATATGACTGGAAACAAAAGTGAAAAAGAAAAATTGTTCCTATACTACGCATTTGAGCACAGTAAACAATATTAAGCCCCTGTTTGTCCCACATTATTTTTTCATTCTCATTCTTCTACTCATTTTCAACCACACATTCTTCAATAAATTAATATTTTCCATCACATCAATAACTTTTCCTTCTTTTTCAACCACATATTCCCAATCACATCAATAAAAAAAATGCATTTTTTTGGAAATAATGTGCACCAAACATGGGCTAATATAATATTTTCCATCACATCAATAACTTTTCCTTCTTTTTCAACCACATATTTCTCATCACATTACATCAAAAGAATGCATTTTCTCATTTTAATGTGCACCAAACACACTCTAAAGAAGATATTTAACAGTTATAGGCATTCAAACCTTAATCCTATCAGTTGCCCATTTATTCAAACTCTTCTCCTCCCATGTTCCGGCCTGTAAAGAGGAAAATGGAAATCAATTATTAACATAATATAAGAAACACATAAATTTTACTTTTAGCCAATGACATGCGCTTGGCAGCTAAGTATGATGGATATTGACTTCAAACACGTGTAAGACTCAAAATTCTAGTTACCCCTAGGTCAATGAAACCTAAAGTTAAAACTAACACAGCAGCCCACAATGTATTTCATTAAAACATGCAAATTACAATTGAAAGAAAAATGTAGGGAAACAAAAATAATTAAATGCAGTCCATAAGTATTCATAAGAGTGCCACTACAAGTTATAGCAAACAAAGTTTATGGAAATAAAAATTGGATTACATTATTGACAAGCTGTTCAAGAATACCTCACATATTATATGCTTAAACTATAACAAAATTCACAGGACCATCAACCTATCATCAAGCAACAATTAACACACTCATTTAAAAATATAAAAAAGTTCTAGGTATAAATTTAATTAAAAGACATTCTATAACTCTTACCATTTTGTTAATTTGTTTCCTTAGCCCCCGTTTGGCCCCTATTATTTCAAATTATAATATTTGGAATAGTATTCTTTTGAAGAATGTGTGGTTGAAAAATAAGGAATAGTTTTTGGTTTATATGTAATATTATTTTATGAAAGATTGTATGGCCAAAAATAAGAGAGAAATAATTTTTTGGGATAATGGGGGCCAAATGGGGGCTTAAAAATATCAACCACAGGATATTTCATATTATTTGAAAAGCTCTAATAATAGGCAACGATAGCAGCATGCATGGAATCACAGGTCTTCATAGTTTCTATGCTGACCATAAACATTCCGATCATCTATATGTTTGCACTCTTCTTATTCAACCTTTACTTAGTAGTGCTATATCGGTATTTGTTAGATTCTCTATACTGGAGGGGCTAATCTTTTCAACGAACATGCAACAATTGCCAGTTCTTATTCATTATTTCTGTAACCTCTCATTACATTGTCATTATTTAGAATGACCGAGTAGCGAGGATATTCGTAAGCTCAGTTCTTAAGTAGTATATTTTTGGTGATTTGGTGTCCATGCATTTTCATCATGATCAGACTGCTGGTAGCACTAGGGTCAGGTGTAAGGACAGAATGTAATCGACAATTGAAGGATAGGCTTCTAGAGAAGCTTTCAATTTTTCATATCTAATTTTCAAGAAGTTCATCACCACCCATTAGGTGTGATACCTGGTATGCAGCCAATTTAATCTCTTCCATCCACCTTAATGGATAGAAGTTAATTTTTCTTAGGATCACCGTCTCTTTTATAATCACAGAAAANAATTTTCAAGAAGTTCATCACCACCCATTAGGTGTGATACCTGGTATGCAGCCAATTTAATCTCTTCCATCCACCTTAATGGATAGAAGTTAATTTTTCTTAGGATCACCGTCTCTTTTATAATCACAGAAAATGAAATAAATAGTTTTTTCTCTTATGCTAGTCAACCTATTCCTTCTAGCGGGGCATTTAATCCTCAACAGTTTTGCGACTTTTCTTCCTCACAATTCTCACAACTAAACAAGACATCCACAGAACTATAATCTAAGTGAGCCATTAATCCTACTTCACTTTTTTTTAATTGTATTTGATTACTGAATACATAAATCATCTATCATTTTTCCAACTTCCAATATTCATTGTTTATTCTGCATCCTCTAAGGAAGATAAACCTTCACTTGACCACCATCAGTTGCACAGCTAAAAACAATGTAGACAACAAATCTGAATCAAAAGAACAACCATGCAATCAAAATGTATCAGAAAGCGATCAACAAATGCATAAGGTCCAAGCATTTTAACTTTATCCTTATCAGTAAATCCTTATTTATGTTAAAGAAATAAATTTTTCAAAATCAACCTTTCCCTCTCTTGAACACTTATGATTCAACTATTCAACATCAAATTAGCTTCAGTTTCTTTCTTCCTATACTTATCCATTACTGCTCAATTGTTTTGTGCCAATAACAAATATTTATAAAGTTCAAAACGAAAATTCATGAGCAATAATCATTAAAAAAAAAAAAAAGAAAGAAAGAAAAACCTCCTTTATCGTTTATCAACATAAGATAATACTTTTTATCGGAAGAATACCCCATTCCAGGCGGAACCCAGGTGGGTTTTGTTCGATTGATTCGAGAGGTCTTCCGGGTTGAGCTTTTTCGGCAATGGCAAAGGGGCGGCTTCATGGGTCACCTCCCGGATCCAATAGGTGTATGAGCTGCCGCAGCTGATTCCGATGCCTTCTCAGCTGAATTTGACGCTGCACCACCACCTTCCATTGCTCTCTTATTATTAACCAGATAAAACTAAGATATGGGATTGAATTGGATCGAAAAACAACAGCAATTATGATTAATTAAACAAGAGACAATCTTGAAATGAGTTCTTCGAATTGTTAATTTAAGGATAATGTATATTACTGGATTGGCTGGAAGATTAGGCTGAATCTCCTGAATCAGGGAAGGTTCTGGTGGGCTAGTGCAGACTTAGAGAAAACAACTCTTAAGAGGGATTCGATTGCTTTTATAAAGAGAACTAATTTGGCAGAATAAT
The DNA here is from genome assembly GCA_903798365.1 of Fraxinus sp. 1973-6204. Classification (NCBI taxonomy): domain Eukaryota; kingdom Viridiplantae; phylum Streptophyta; class Magnoliopsida; order Lamiales; family Oleaceae; genus Fraxinus; species Fraxinus sp. 1973-6204. The sequence continues at coordinate 16,628 of CAIGRR010524115.1, forward strand.
TATGATAAATTCCACCAATGATCCCCAACCTTTGGTCGATGTGACACAACGTCCTCAATTTAGAGATGATAAAATAACTAGCTCTCTCTCTCTCTCTCTC
>CAIGRR010524167.1:0-18166 GCA_903798365.1 Fraxinus sp. 1973-6204
AAATCTGAATTTTTAAAATGTAAAAAAAAAGATCTGGTTTGGTGTAATTTCCTCAAATGAAAAATTGATTTCTGGTAACCTAGAGGGCTAAAGCCCCAGCAATAAACTAGCTCCTGCCTTTGTTGGAAGCCCAAACCTAAGGCCTACCCAATTCATAATATGTCCAATTCGGGCAATTTCAGATTGAAAATAAAAAATAAAAATAAAAAATTTAATTAAAATCTACTTAGGGTTTATGTTTGCCCCTAAACCCTTCATGCAAACAAATTCAATCCAATTATTGGAGAACCCTAAAAGTAATTGATCATATTCTCCTCGATAAAGATGGATTCATTGTATAGTCTATACAGCTATTCGTTTACTGAAGGAATTACGTGTAATGACCAAAACCGTAGAACCACCTGGGAGGGCTGCAGTGTCTTGCTCGACATCAATGATGGCGATCGAGTGCTTTTTGCTCGTCTCACTGCTGGCTCGTAAGCCATTATTCTCATTCACATGCAGGGCATACACATATACATGATACATTTTTGAAAAAATATATGTTCATTTGCAGGAAAATAAAAATTGGAAACAAGAATTTCTCACTTCAGCCTTTGATTGGGTGTCCTTTTGGGTCTTCCTTTCAAGTGAAGGATGGTAAAGAAGGGCCAGTTTTATCCCGTGTTTTGCAATCTACTGAAGGTTTACTTTTCTGCTCAGTTTTGCCGGAAATTACAATTTTTTAGCTAATAAGTCGTTTTTACTGTCTCCTTGTTCGGCTGTATACTGTTTCGTGGTTTTACTGCTTCAGTAAATTGATTTCTTTCCATTGTGCATCTTTTATGTTATTTGTAGTATATACGAGTTTGTGGTATCATGTATCTATTGAACTGGCAAAATGCGGTAAATAATCTACTCTCCAACTCGAGATGATCTAGTGTTAAACTGATATCAGAGGGGACAAAATATTTGAGGTGTTATGAACTCATTAGTCGTTAACTTTGTTGGTGATTATTTAAGTCTTAATGAGCTGCTTGATTAATTGAGTGGAAGATTTCTTTATATTTTCTAGCAATCCACCGTTCGTTTAATGCCCTTTTTTTTTTAATTGCCAATATTACTTTTATTTGGACAGTTAAAGCAGTGGTAAAATGTGTGAGCTAAAATGTTAAGTTCTGAAAGTAAGGGAAGATTTCTTCAATGACAATGACAAAGACAAATCACATGAAAAAAATGAAAAAGCAAGGGAGAGCAATTAGACTGAAGTACACGCGAAACGCCCAAAGAAACTGAGCAGTTAAGAGATTGTGGAAGAGAGTTTCTTCTTTAGCTCCTGTTTGATACCCATTAAAATTTTCTTTCCCATTCTTCTACTTATTTTTAACCACACGTTCTTCAATAAAATATTATTTTCCACCACATCAATAATTTTTCCTTCTTTTTCAACCACACATTCTCCATCAATCTACTATTTCAGAATATATTCTTCCATAATAATGTTGCTCAAACACAGCCTTATAATATTTATTTTTTTGTGCAATGAGTTTATATACTCTAGTTGTGTTGTTTCGAATTTTGTAGGTCCATTTTAAGACATCACTCATAGTTGCTCTCCTACTTCTTTTAAGCAACGAAATTTTCAATGCTGATATATTTGCTGAATCATCACTATTAGGTAATAATCTTCAAATCATGGAGGAGTCCAGAGATAACCGAATGTTGGTTGATAATAACAGTGCCCAGAGTCTCACTGGTGAAGATATAGACGAGATGCGAAGGTTAGATTTTCTTAAATATATATCAATTTTGTGACTTGGCATTGTTTTGACTCATAAAATTGTTTTCTTTGGACAGCCTCCGATTCCCTAGCACAACTATTAGTCTATTATGCCTCTGCATGGGAAGAATCTACGAACAATTTAATTTATGAATAGATAGACATGATTGATGGATAAGTATATAGTACTTGTGGGTTCATTTGGATATGTGGTTTGAAATGAAGTTTGACCATTTATATATAGTTTATAGATTTTGCCCAACAAGGCTAGATCTATTACACAACCTATGTTAGAATTTTAGGCATGCATCCTCATGTGAGCATCAACATGTCATGTCGTGGATACTGACTCTTCTTGGGCACCCCAAGACATGATTAGCTTATATATTATAAAACTACTCATCCAATTTAAAAGATTTCACCAATAAAAAAGTCTGAACTAAAAAATTTTTATTTTAGGGCCTGTTCGGTAGAGATTAAAATCGGATTAAAATTGAAAAAATAGTCGTTATTGTTGACTTTTATTAGATGAATGAGACCCAACAAAGACTATATTTTCAATTTTAATTGGATTTTAATCTCTACCGAACACGTTCTTAATAAGACATTAAAGTATAACAATAACTATATAATGTACAAATTTACAATTCTCTAGAATTTAACTTGTCCTGACATGTTGGTCTCCAAGTTTTTTGAAAATCACATGGAATTGTATCTGTGATAGTGCTTCTTAGGTTATGATTTAAGCTCTTCTTTGTTGAGGGTTTTATTTGCATTTTTTTACTCTGGCATTTGCTTGTTAATCAATATTCTTCCAAGTATTGCTCCTACCAATTGTATCTATCCTTATAGCATTTGATGGGGTTTCATGCAGAAAGGGAGCATCTGGGGATGAAATAGTTAAAGCCCTCATTGCAAATAGTGCAACATTCGAGAAGAAAACAGCCTTTTCTCAGGTGCTCATGGCTTTTATATATAAATGGGAAATTTATGTTGATGTATCTGATTATAAATCTCTCTGCAGGAAAAATATCTGCTTAAAAAGCAGAAGAAATATGCGCCAAGAGTACTTCTAAGACGTCCTTTTGCACGAAGGTCAGCTCTAAAATCCTTAGTCCTTGTGGTGAGTTCGGTTGGGCATCATGTTTGTAATAACAGTAATGAAATTATAATATCTTAAGGAACTATTATATTGTAACACTAATGAAATTGCTTTAATTAATTTGAGCTTTCGGTAAATGTTTACATGTTTGTATGTTAATGTGCATAAATAGTTGGTGTCCATTTTAATACCTAATATTGAAAGCCAGCCCGAGTTTCAATCAGTAGTTAGGATTTTCTCATTCATCCTTGTTAGTTTCTGCTCTTAATGTTTAGCAGCTGACTTGGAACTCTGCTATAGATGTGACTGCCTACTGGGTGCCAGAAAACAAGATTAACGAGTTCTGTTACCGATCATTTTCTGCATCGTGCAATTTAAACTAGTATCTGTATGTAGTTATCCTCTGCTCTAAGGCTCGTGTCAAAATCTTTTTTTTTTTTAAGATTATCAGAAGTGGTGATTGTTTGTTAATGTTCTCCTGAAGTGGCTACTTTCAGTTTGTACACGTTTGGAGCTCACATGCGTAGTCTAGCACCTGGTCTACTTGGTCTTAAAGAATGCGATTGACATGATAAATAATTTAAAGAGCTTAACTTAAAATGAGGTTCTGAGGTTATTGACATGCTGCGCAACCACAGGTTTTAGGATATTTGAGCTCTAAAATTCTTGTCATCCTTTCTTATCTTAACTAAAGCCCGATTTAGTTTGGATCATGCAAAGTATTCTAGTATTCAAATGATCAACATGTGAAAGAAATCAAAGAATCATTAAGAATAGTTATATTTGTATAGACAAAATTTAGTAATCATCTGAAAAAAGTCAATTTTTTAATGTACAGATGTGAAAAGAATGTAGGACTCACCTCTCTGATGATTTTTTTTTGGGCTAAATTTGGACGTTTTAAATCTTGTTTAGCAATAGCTTTTTTATTAATCAGTTTTGCAAGTTGTTCAAACACTTCACTTTGATTTTTATTTATTACTCTTGAGTGAAGGTATATGTATGGTCAGCTCCTAGCTATTTCGGAGGTGCTTTTCAAATCTAATGGCTTTTCTTCATGATTCCCAATGGTAATATATTGCATCCTTTTCTGTTCAGCATATGCGAAGCATACTTTAAAAAGCATGCTGAGAGAATTGGGTAAGTATTACATCACTTGTTAACTTCAACTGTTCCACAGACGAGTGTTGAGATAATCTTATTTTCTGTTTTCAGCAATATATAGGTGGCAGCTTTTCGTTCTTTTTTCTTTTATTCCCAGGGCTGACGGAGTGAGAAACTGGGAACTTGTAACCAAATTTGAATATGTCATGTTATGACAATTTTCATGCTAAAATCTAGTACTCCAACCGAAAAAGCATTGCACCTTGTTCTTGCAGCTTATGTGAGGCCTTTTTATTTTAAGCGGGCATTCTATTAAACAATCCTCGATTATGACTAATTGGTCATTTCTTCCATCTCTGTCCTAATTCAAATAAATTAAAACTGAGTCATGCATTTTAATGTTGCATCACAATTATGACACTTGCATCACCATGGGAATTATAAAACTGTCCGCCATTCAAAAGGAAGAGTTATGTTAACAATTATTTATTCAAACATTACTTAGGATTCATCCAACTTTTCATGAAACAACCTTTTTTTTTTAATAACCGTGGATGTCCGGTCAGCTTGCGCGCACCTCGACTAATCCCACGGGTCCTGAAGTTTACGGTCGGACGGATACTAACCTCAGTAGTGAGGGGACTTGAATTGGTGACCATTGGGGAGCAAACCCAAGACCTGTCCAATTGAGTTGAAAAAACATTTTTCACATTACAGTAATCACTAATTATGCCGTGCGAAATGACATGATTGGCCTTGTCAATTAAAAGGTCTAACTTTTAATTTACTTAATTGCCAGGTTTTTGCGTGTGGACACATTATCCATTGTGCTTTCTTTGGCTAATGTTAGTGCATACTCAGATGTACTTGTAGTTGATATGCTTGATGGTATTGTTACTGGTGCTGTGGCAGAACGCTTGGGAGGTATCTGATTTTTTTAGTTCATAGAAAATTTGATCCTTGAAATCTCAATTGAACTTTAACAGCTGTCTGAGAAAACTGACCGTCTCAAAGACAAATACGTAAAATTTCATATACAGACCAGAAGAACTTGTTGATTATGTGACTTGGTGTTCCGATTTAACCATGTATTTCACTTGTTGCCACCAACTAGAATATTTGGAGGAACTTAGAGCATCTCCTAGAGACTCTTTATTTCTAAAGAACATCTTTTTTAGTTTAAAAAGCATCTATAAATTTAGAGAGTAAAAATTTCTAAAGACTCCAATAGCCTCTTTATCTTTAACACTTAATTTTATGACTTCAAATAGATATTTATTATTTTTCTGTATCTTTTATTTTCCCTAGCTTTCTTCCAAATTATTATATTATTTTCGTCAATTTTCTTTGTATATATTATTTAATTTGGGTCAATATATGGAGTATTGAAAATTGAAATATTTTCAATACATTTAATTATAAAGAGTGAATTTGGTTCTTCAAATTTGGAGAGCCAAACCTGCCCACTAATTTAAAATGTTAATTTGAATAGTCTCTTGGAATATAATTTTAAGTGTCGATTCTTTAAAATAGAGAGTATTTCACTTTTAAAAAGTCTCTTAGATATGCTCTTGTTTGGATAATCAAGTTAACATTATATGTTATTATTTTAAAGTTTAATACCTGTTGTGAAGACAAATGAGACAAGCAATGTATTCTAAGTTTTTTTTTATTAAGATATATGTTGAAAGTTTCTAATATACTGGTAATGTTTTGAAACACAACTTGTGTCCTTGTCATGTTCTGTGCTTAATAGGTACTGGTTATGTGTGCAATACATATTGCGGAGTCACACCATATCCAGTTAATATTGTACAGATGTTCAATTTCAATAATGACATATGCCAAAGGTACATTTTCTTGTAGCCTGGAAAATCAACTCCATCTGTTTTATTTCTGAGTCATGTAATGCTATTTTGGTTTTAAGTTTCAATTGAAAATTATGACATTCAATCTTCCCTGAGTCTAGGATTGTGCACTCTTCGGTAGCTGAACTGCATTCCTATGAAAATGGAACTTCACCATCAAATGATCAACTTGAAGAGGCCAGTAATATAAGAAGCCAACAAAATGTGGGCAGCGGTTTAGCATTCTATTTTATCACCTGCTCTCTATTAAGTACGCCATGATGATTTTCTTTATGTACAGGAACAAATCTCATCTCCTTCGGCTCGAAATGCTGTCAGCATGGAAGAAAATGAAGATGGGAATATGAAAATCATGACTGACGTTGCTGCTTCTCCAAAGGTTAACAAAGGTACAAAGGCTGGTCGGAAAGCACCAGTCGAGGCCATTAAGTTATGGAAGGAAAATGGATTTTCCAGGTTGAATGCAGTTCGCAAATCATTTTCTTGGGACACTCACTTTATGATCTCAAGGTTCTGACTTTAGTTTTTCCCCTTTTTTTGGTGCCTTTTTTTGTGTGTGTGTGTGTGTGCGCTCAGTTTGATAATCGCTGCTCCAAACCTGGATCCATGGGGTATTGTAAAAGAAGTCCTTCCACTTCTATCCTATTCTGCATCATTTGCTATTTACCATCAGTATCTTCAGGTAATTGCTTTAGTAAGTTTGTAATGTGCATTATTTCCTTTCAACTGATATATCTGTGCTATTGCGCTCTTTCACATTGTCATTTACACTGCACCAGAAATTTCTTAAAATGTAAGCATAGAATATTCTTCTAATCGGATGATTATAAATATTTTTTGTCTGAAACCCTATGCATGCTTTTTCGAATCTAATTTCTAGATGAGGATTGTTTCTCCCTCCCACATTTCTTGTTGGCAACAGATACTGTTGGACAAAAAATGGGATGGGGTGGCAGTGTACGAACTCAATGATCATTTAGTACTCTAAAACATATAAGCTCATAAGGGGATAGAACTGAAAAGAGTTGTCTCTTTGGTTAAGAGTTGACTTTATCTTCTGTTTCGAAAATTTATCGTCTTTATGATCTATTCTTTGTTAACCATGAAACTTTGAACACGATTTTTTTGGGTTGTCTTATTTCTTTGATGAACGTAATTAAACATCTATTTCCTGATTATGGAAGTATTTTTTGATCATCAGCGAGAAAATGAACGAGTAGTATTTAATTGGTTACTGGTTCTCATTATGCTGGTTTTTTTAGGGCGCATGTATGATTTTTGTATGGGGTGCGGAGGAGTGGGGAGCTTGAGACTTAGAAAATACATGCTACAGGACTGATCTAACTCTTTTCTTGCAGCCTCTAGCCACATGCATGAACAATCTACAGGCAGAGAAAATGGCCATAGGCTTGCAAATTTCTGAGCCTTGGCTACGTGAATATCAGGTTAACTCTATTTTCTTGCGCGTCACTGGAATTGTGTGGTTAACTGAAAAGCTAGTTCTGGGATTTTTGTTAGGGGGGTGGGCTTTATTTATACAAACTCCTTTGAGGCCTCCCAGATTTCAACGGGGCATGTCAAACTTCATAACTAAAACTATTTCAGATTTAGTTCATATTGTGCCTATTAAAAATTTAAAATCATATATTCGGGGTGCTTCTTTTTTGGTTTACACTGATGTAATTTTGTTCGAATTTTCCTTGTTGAATCAAATACCCTTCAGAAGTTACTAATGTTTCTGAAAAATACTCAGGTTCTTCCATCAAGAACTCATCCACACATGCAGATGAGTGCAACCGGGGGCTATATACTGAGTGGCACTCGGATAAGCGGCAGTGATCAGACCCAAACAATGTAACTTTTTCCAGTCTTGGCTCACTGAGTTTTGACCAGATGGTATCCAAAGCATCCCTTTGTAACAACGGTGTATAATTTTTTAGAAAAAAAAATTGTAACGAGTTTTAGAAGGGACTATTTGAACTTTTAATTGTGTAAACTTTATTTATTTATTTTTGGGACGTTAATTATAACAAGAATGAATCTATTCTTTATAAGAATTAATGAATTTATGGCCCAGGCATCAACAGCCACACGCACTCTCCTGCGTTGCTTATCCCCTCCGTGCAATATCCGGTTACCTTCCATCCATATAGCCCACAACTGCATGCAAAACTTCTCAAAATCCAATGTAGATTGGCTAAAGAAAATTGCAGGAATAACTTCGCTCATATCATCACTTATAAAGTGCGTAATCAAAGCCCACCAACACGAGGATTTCCATAGTTGTGAGAACCATTAGTAAGAGAAGAAGACGTGAAAATAGACTCCCGCAAGGACAATGATAGACCGCCTCAATATGCCTTGATCGAATATTAGTACCTCATAAAATAGTTGACAAATTTTTATCACATCTAGTTTGATCTTGTTAAGTGTATTCACTTAAGCTACTAAGCTTCTGTTTGGTTCGGATTAAAATCAGATTTTAATCGAAGTCAAAGTCAAACAATCAATATTAATAACATTTTTCATGGGTCCACAACTTTTTAACGACTCATTTTAATTTTTTTTATCACAATCTATTAAAAATCTAATTTTAATCTCCACCAAATCTCATAAATTGTTATTCCCCGAGATCCCAGGAGAGGCGGCAAGAGAGACTAGAAAGCATGATCATGTCGACTTGCATGTCTTAAGCGTAGAGCTTGTGTTCCTTCCAAGTCAGAATCAAACTATGTCCGATCCATTGGATTGCTTAGACTTGAGATTGGAATCAAATAACGAATGCACTTGTAACAAAGGCAAATCTTGCATTTACTACCTAATAATGACACGGTCACTTAAATTTCAATGAGTCAACAATTACAGTAATTTATAACGGAAAAAATAAATACGTAGTTTTAAATTTTTAATAGGCACTCGTATTTGAATCCGTATTCTAATTTTACACCGAACCGAACTGAACTCCTGAGTCAAAACTTCGTGCCTATTAATTAATTATTAATTCATGCCAATAGTTGAAAGTTGAACTAGGGCTTGCCGTTGGTCGGTTTTTTTCGGGTTAAAAAATTTCGGGTATTTAATAAATGGAATCGTTCGGATTCGGTTCCGTACCATAATTAAATTTTTTAACATTTACGGCAATACTACATAAATATAACTAATGACATTTCATTCGTAAGTTTTACAAATTAATGTAGTTCAATTCAAAAATATATAAATAACTAACTGTCGAATAATATTATTTCAATGCCTACAAATATCAAAAATGGGCTAATGAGCTTTAAAATGATTTGAACTTTAAAATTAAAATTATGAAATGATCTGATTTATTTAATTAATTTGTTAATTTATTTAGAAAAAATAAAAAAAAATTAATTAATTTAATAAAAAAAATTATTTAGTTTCAGTTTTTATTCGGTTGTTCGGTTCTTGATCTAGATTCGAGACCCGACCCACATCGGTTCTTGATTCGGGTACCCATTCGAATATTTAACTTATGAAGAACCTTTCGATTCGATCTGATTCGATTATGGACTTTTGTCCACCCCTAAATTGAAGGATTATGCCAAACTACCATAATCTTTTACCTAAAGATTTACATAATGGACAAGTGGCTCCCCCCTATTGGGGGAGTGCCTGCGGGCCCAGTCACTCCCTCAATAGGGGGAGCCACTTGTCCATTATGTAAATCCTTAGGTAAAAGATTATGTACATCAAGATTAATTCTAAATTGAATATCCTTGCACTTACAGTCATTTGATTGGCTGTAAATTTTACAGCATGTACAAGAGTTATTTTTGTAGTTGAAAAGGGCAGAGGCGGGCAGTAAGGAGGATTCGAACTCACCGCCTCCAACCCCACTTCCCGCTGATTTCCACCCCAACCCTCGCCGCGGCTCGCGGTGGCGTACTGTTCTTATGTTTGCTTTCCACTAGGTCTCTTTCTCCTCCTTATATATTCCTTACAAAACCACTTTTATAAATCTCCTTCTCCCTCCTCGCCGCCCCAACTGAAATAGAGGGTTTAGTTTGTGTATTTTTATTATTTTTTTCAATTTTTGGGCTCAAATTTTTTATATGTCGAGTTCAGGTGATAACTTGAACCTTAATCTGAGCTTAACTTTGCCGGTATCGCAAATGCACTTAGGAACACAGTCGCAGTCGCCGGTGCCGCGCGTCGTGCCTTCTTATCGTAAAAGACTGAACCCTTTCATTCCATCCTCCAACTCGAAAAACTCGAATATAATCACGCCTAATAATATTACTAATTATTGCAACGACAGTACTTACTCTCGTATCTCTTGCATTCCGGATTCAAAGCCGCACCCTGTGCTTCAAAACACTACGGTGCGTGTTTTTGTTAGTTAATGATGCTAAATGTAGTGTTGACTGTGTATATTTCTATTCTATACACACGTATAAACATGGGTTCATTTATGTGATTAGTGAATAATTTATCGTGAATTAATTAGTGACGGACCAAATTATTATCCTGCTAAAGTCTCTGGGGTGAGCGTGCACGCAAAACTGTGTTTAAGTATCATGTCAATTATTTGTTTTTGAAATGTCGCAAATTCTTTCGTTCTGTGAGCCTCAAATATTTGTGTTGACTGTTCTTGAGATTTGTTTTTCAGGTTCAGTTTGTTCTTATTTATTTTTATTTTTTTTTTGGATGCGAGATGGAATAACTTTACTTCTTAAAGAAATCACATGAATTTTGCCTAAATTTTATATTGCTTTATGTTATCAAAGAATTTTTGTAGGGATTAGAAATTTTTTACTCAAAAGATGCATGAACAGATAAAGTCAATCAATACAGCTGGTGTAAATTGGCATGATAATCATCTTCAATAGATAGTTATTAGTTTTTGCTCACAAACACATTGAGTTTCAGATTAAAGAATTTTCTGAATGTGAGTGAGGTAGTAGACTCTTAATATCGATGAGGTTTTTAGTTGGGCTTATATGCAATTGATAGGAAGATATGAACTCGAGAAGCTCCAATGGACTTTCTCACCATAATGTACTTCAGGAGTCGTTTATTTTTTGCCTTAAGTTGATTATTAGTAATTGATACTTGACTCGAACTTTAATTACAAAAGTTTCAAGTTTTCAACACTTTTATGAGTAATATAGAACGAATCAAGTTAGCTGGCCTGATGGCATTGTTTTATGTCTTTAAATCTCTATAATCGCTGTTTATGAAGCTCTAAATCTTTCTTGAAGCAATCGAATGAACTTGGAAACTTTGAAGCTAATACAAGAGGAAATGGGACTGCTCAAATTCATAACACGGCCAAAACAGTCAACAATTTTTCACATGGAACTGAAACTTGTGTTGATGCTAGACCAAGTGCCAGACGTAAAGCTTCAAGGCTTGGGAAACCTGTTATTAAGGAAGAAAACTTGGGTAAAGTGATATGAAACCACGTAGATTGCGTCTACTGGAACAATATAGTCATTAGTTTAAGTTGAATTGAGTTCTCATTGATACCTATTTTCTTGCAGAACCTTTTGATAACTTGAATCTGGCTGCTTGCTGTCGGTATGACAGTTCTTTAGGTGAGGCAAATTGAGAATATTTGTAGTTTTGAACTCTATTGTAATAGTGATGGCATTCAACTTATGTCAGATCCACCAATTGCTCTTTCAACTTGGGTTTAGAAAGTGATGGACTATGCTTTTGGCAGGCTTGTTAACAAAGAAATTTATCAAGTTGATCCAGGAGGCTGAGGATGGTACTCTTGATCTAAACAGAACTGCTGAAGTTTTGGAGGTAATGCTGTTAATAAATCAAAACTTGCAAAGTAAATAGGTTGATAGCAGTGAAAGAAGGCCTGGTTTATTTTTTGTACCTATTTGAAAATATAGCTTACATTGCTCCTTATTGTTATACAGGTCCAGAAGAGGCGAATTTATGACATTACCAATGTTCTTGAAGGCATAGGTCTAATAGAGAAAACTGCGAAGAATCGCATACGTTGGAAGTAATGCTGTTAGACACTTGATGTTATTTTTTTGTCGTCATTTCTTACAATTAATTAGCTTCTTCATGGCAGAGGATCTGGGACATTTGGACCAAGAGAGCTGCATGATCAAGTATCTCAATTGAAGGTGCTCTTCAATGCCAACTGGTGTCATTTCGTGGTTACAGTCTAATGGGGTTTGGAGAATATTAGAATAACTACATTATTTACCATGATCTACAAATACAAATTTGACCACTGGACAAATGATGTCCAGTAACAAAATATTTGCAAAACTTGTCTTCTTCTGTCAGAGTTATTGGATTTTCCTGGTTAATAGGGGCAGAGCATAGTTATCACTATCATTTTAGTGGTTAGAGGTTTGAAAATTCTATAATTATAGCTTTATTTGGCATAAGAATACGTGTTGATCTTTATTAAGCTACATCCTATGCATGCAATATTGTATTTCAAAGTTGAGGTTTTTCAGTGAAGAAATTTTTTGTTGTGAAGGTTTTGGAAGGTTTCTTATTATATGAAGTTTTGACAACTTATAATTTTTTGCTTTCATTACAGGCTGAAGTTGAACGTCTATATGCCGAAGAACGTCGGATTGATAATAACATAAGGTTTGATTAATTGCTAAAGGAAAAGTAAGTCTTATAGTTGATCAGTTCTAGGTGCTGTTCTAACACCTGATATTTATCCAGGGACAAACTAGATCATCTATCAGAACTGGGATCTGATCAGAATTGCCAAAAGTATGCCATATTTTCTCTTGATGATTTATCTCTATCTCAGTATTTGATTTCATTTGCTAGACACTTATCTGATTGCATTTTTCAGGAATCTTTTTTTGACTGGAGACGATCTCACGAGCCTTCCATGTTTTAGGGTTTGTTAATCTCATGGTTTCTATATTTATCATGGCATCATATTTCATGTGTTCCATCTAACAGAATGTGTCTATGCTGCAATTGACACAGAATAAAACTGTCATCGTCGTTAAAGCTCCCCGTGCTAGTTGTATAGAAGTTCCTGATCCAGATGAGGTCGGTAGCCTTGATAGACACGATTGATAGATCATATATATCGATTTCTTATTGGCTACTTTTTTCCCACAGGACACTGGTTTCTCACAGAAGCATTACAGACTTACGTTACGAAGCCTTACTGGACCAATCGACGTGTATCTCTTGAGGTTATCTATGTGATCATACACTTGAGTTCCTACTTTAAATGTCTTAGCAACGGATTGCACTTTCTCTCTCTATACGCATTTCGGCATTTGTATAGACATTTTGCCAGAAAAAAAAAAAAAAAAAACTCGAGTACACATGAACAATAATTAGTAGAACAATGCATGTCCAGAAATATAAACATTTCATTAGATACAGGTACCTAACACAAATTTTATGGCACTTGTAGCAAAAGTGAAAAGAATGATGACATTTCTGTCAATCGCACAAAATTATTGGATGCTACAACGAGCTCACAATCAGCTGATTTTCACAAAATAATCCTATTGGATGATGATGTAAGTTTATCTTCGGGCTTCAGAGATGGTGGTTTTTTTTTCCTCCCTCATTTCTTTAATAACAATACTTTTGGTTTCTATCTGTAGAGGGATAATGATTACTGGTTGAAATCAGATCATGAGGTCAGTGCAATGGATATGTGGGGTAAAGAAGATTGTTAGTTATTGAACACCTTTGAAAAAAATTGGATGGCCATCGATTCCAGATGTTTATATAATTTCTTTCTTTATTTTTTCCTCCAATGCGAGAAATATAAGCACTGATTCTCAGTAGGTAGATATGAAGAAAAAGTGTAGCACTAGCTCAGGTTTAGATCAACACATGCTGGTGATATAGGTTGAAATAAGTGGCTGCTGAAGAAAACTTAACAGGGTTTGTTACATTTAGAAGCAGAATGTATATTTTAGCAACTAACGAGTGAATGGTGATGATTGATAATGGGAAGTTATTTGTAATCATTCTTCTGTGTTCAAGTAGGACGGGATAAACCAACATTTTTTCCTTTGATTTTCTGTTGTGTTGGGGGTGGGGAGCTTTTGTCCTGTATTAATGTGTATGAACCTGGGACTGTTCAAGATGGAGTCACTGGCTCCTTGTTACCTTAGGATAGTTCTGATGTTAATTGTATTTATAGTGACTGTCTCAATTAGCATAACTTGTTCTCCTCTTGAATTCTTCGTAGGAATTGAATGCATTGTGCAACTTCTAGCCATGCTCGATTTTGCCAAGCTTAGGCTTTAGTTACGTTCACTTCTATACATAGCTTAGCTGTTGAGTTTTTTCATGTGATCTTAAGTGCTGCATTAATTCTACATGAGCTTCGATCTCATTATTACCAATTTGGTAAAGAAAATTTTCATTAGTTCTGTCAGGTTATACCCAATATTTCCTAGCAAATAAAGTCAAAACTCTCATCACTTGGGTATTATTTGGATAATCTAACACATTAGTAAAACTAATATTCTTTATTTTCAGATATATTTTAAATTACCTTTTTCCCACTTTTAAGTGAAAAGCTTGCTCCTTTAGAGAAAATAATTCTTGCCTTATTTTCAATTTTCATCAATAAAAAAATTAATATTTTAAAACTGACTCTCAGTCTTATCCAAACACGCTCTAGGTCAACCTCAGGAAACACTTTTTGTAAATGCGTTCTAACGGCTATATTGACCAAAAACCTTATACCAAGTAGAAGATGAGGAAATATACAATTATAAAAGAATTGGGAATTATTTAAAATATTGTTTTTCAAATGTTAGCATGGGATCTATAATAAATTGTAAACAACGTATTAGCATCAATAAATCCAAAAAACATCTATTCTCCTGAGCCCTATTTATCGAGTGCGTATTTTCCTCAATCTTGATCCTGCGGCTCGCTTGGATTCTTCTATAGTGGTGTCTTGTGGAGGAGGTTGAACATTATCACCTGCTGAAGGATGCACTAAATTATTTAGCATCACTTTCTCCTCTCTAGAATTCAGACTTTTGCTGGTCTTGACAAGGGGCTGCGCAGATGATGATTTTGATCTGTCCGAGGATATAGTCAGGGGAACTTCTTTGGAAGCTTGGATATATGATGTTTTTGGTCCGTTCAAGGATGTAGTTAGGGCTTCTTTGGAAGTTGCTGAAGGCCCTGCCTCTTCTGCCACATCTTCTTGGAGCCTACTTGAAGACGTACTAGCAGTAGGAGAAGGGGGTTCTTCGTTCTGCGGCTGTGTTATAGCAGTTGATCTGCGATTTGGTGTTGTCGGGTGGCCAATCTTAGCACCTTGATGTTCAGTCTGCAAGGTTAAAAACAGCAGTATTTCGATGATAAAAGCAAACATTCAATAGCTTACAACCGGGGGGTGTGAAATGACTAAAAAGACTCAGAGGAAACTGATTTCAAAAAAAAAAAAAAAAATGGAAAAATGAAAACGCAAAGGGTTGTTATTTCAAAAGAAAACAATTTTCACCGAGACCAATTTCTGTTGTCAACTCATCTAACTAATAAGAGATATAACTCGAGCACAGAAATGCAAAGCCTTTTCAGTGGCAAAGTTAAGCACATTATACTTAAAAGGGATTCACACTAGAAAGTGGAAACTAGACTACATGACTTGCTGAGGTTAAAACATAAATGAGTACCGCAATTCATGATCCTCAAAACACTTTTCAAGAGTTGGAAGAAAATCTCAGAGCTAAAGAACAATTATTGTGCAAAGTGCGTTTGGTATACTATAAAGGATTAAGGTGATAGTATGCAGTATCTAGCACCATATCAAACACTAAGTCAAGATGATAGTATGCGTCAAACCAAAATATTTCTAGTACACACCTGTGAAGGGCGAGGAGGGGTTGATTGTGAATTAACATATTGTAAAATCTCAAATATTCTACTCTGACCATAACTTGCAGCCTTTTGCCAGTACAAAAATGCCATATCTCCAGCTCTTGTCCTCAGTTCGAACAAATTGCGATCTATTTCTGTCTCATGCTTAGCAACATATGGTCTAAAGAAGGAGTCATAAACATATTTTGTTCCCTGAAATATATGGAAGTAAAAGAGACTATACAGTTATGAAAGATAAGGAAGAAACTATCTAAAACTCAGGACTAATACATAGAGAAGGTCACAGACCTTTGTTTTAGGGTACCACAGGAATATAAAGAAGGCCAACTTAGCTTCACTGTACATTGGAACCCTTTACAGGCAAATAAACAAAACAAAAATTTTATGCACAAATCGAGTGTGAATAAAACTCGGATGTCTTTTGTTTTCATCTACTTCGAAATACTTACCACCCAATAAACATGTCGCCAATCCTCTCACAAACTGTCAACCCAGCAACCAAGATCCTGAAAATTCAAGATCTTACTAGTAACTACTTGCAACTAAAGCTGTTGAAGGCACATATGCAAATATATAATTTACCAATACTGGCACCAAAACCGAAGTTGATCGATCTCAGGCTTGTTCATTTCCACAGTTTTAAAGCATTCGTAAGCAGGATAAGCATAACCCAAAACCAACCTGCAACACCAAATGCAGAATATATGAATCTTGCAATGGAATTAATAGGACCATATTTTTTTTATCAGCCAGAACCGAAGGTAGCACATACACAAGTCCTCTGGTTATAAAACACCCAATCATCTTGACTCCCTGTAACAGACAAATAGATCAATCAATAGGTCAGGATATGTGCTTCATTGATAAAATTTGAGCTTACAGGCATAGCATTGCCCAATTACATTCCAACAATCCTCCAGAAATACATTATAATTGTTCGAAGAAGAAGGGCCAAGCACGATGTAAATTGAAAAAAATCGAGGGTAAATTAGAATTATCTTACAAGTGCAATGCGGTATTATTCAATTCGACCAGAAAAAATAAACACAATAAGGAAACATAAAAAGCCGCCAATGCATTTTCTTCCAATAAAACAAACTAAATACAAAATTGAGTTAATTACCCATCTTACACAAATGCATGCACATATTAGAATTCTAAATCTGAAAGTTTAAATACTTTTAACATTTTCAGCGAGTGAAGAAAAAAAAAATCATAAAAGTGAAGCGTCGGTGAGAAACCAATCATCACCTATGCAACAACGATTGTAATGTAAGAAGATAGGAATGACTTTTGAAAGCGTCAAGACTTTCCGGTGTATGAACAATCGGCGCCGCCGTATGCGACGGCTAACCGTTAATACGTCGGCGGAGATGAGAGTGAGTAGGGGTGAATAGAGAGAAGGAAAAACTTGGGGGACCAAGTTATGTTTTGAATCTTGAACTTCCTAGATTTTTAATTCTCGAGAAACAGGGGGGAGCGTTTCTCTGTAGACGGTCCACGGTTTGTCTGTGAGCCGTTGTACTGTGACCGTTTTAGAAAATAATTTTGCCTTTAGCCATTGATTGTAAATTAACGGTTGAAAAAGAGACCTTTTATCCACGTGCGTTGTTTATGGAGTGCGCCTTGAGNCCTTTAGCCATTGATTGTAAATTAACGGTTGAAAAAGAGACCTTTTATCCACGTGCGTTGTTTATGGAGTGCGCCTTGAGGTGCCATAACTATGGAAAAATGCTAAAGGTACACAAGGGGATACATATTGTGTACCTCTAGCACAACTCATAACTATGAGAACATGGGAACGCTTAATTTATAGGGTTTTTCCATTTGTATAGAATTTTGCCAATAGAATTCAAATATAAAATTCACATGGGCCCACTCACCCACCCCACATGAGTAAAATATTGAAAAAAAAAAAACCATCCACCCTCTATTTTGTCTATTCTGGTGCATTTTGGTAACTCCATTTTCTGTACGTGTAGTGCAGTTCTAATTTGAAATGTCGTGGATGTCAAATTGATGTCAAGTTTTTTTATTTATGTGTAATATTATTTTATTAATAAAAAACCATGAACCTCATACGGTTTATTCTAGCCTATTAGAATGCTATAACATTTAATAGTTGTGAACATAGAAATAGTCGTAGATGTGACCGTGGAAGTGGTAGTGTTTGAAGTCATGACCGATAACGAAATAATTATTCAAGCTTAAAAAGGACCGGACATGACAAAGAGAAGGAAATGTTTGAAATATTGAAGAGGAGAAGATAAAAATAGAAATTTGAAAAAGATGAAATGAAGAATGCGGCTCAAATACGTGTCTATGATATGTTGTCCTAAAAATAATATTTGCCTCATCTAGTATGCTTTTAGAATTTTTGACATAGTTTAGAGGTTTGACAAGCCTTCAAGGAAGAAGCATAAAAAATTAAAAACACAATGGATTCTTCCTAGTTGAACTTGTTGAAAAACTTTAAAAAGTTTGAATATTTGATGA
>CAIGRR010524181.1:0-11256 GCA_903798365.1 Fraxinus sp. 1973-6204
AAATTAATGGTTCCGGTTCTTAAAATTGAGAACCATTTAGTTATGATTTTGGTTCGATTCTAGTTCTAGAACAAGAACGAAACTCAATATATATATATATATATATATATATATATATATATTACAAATTAGTGAATCACAATTCACCCAAAAAAAAGTTCAAAATTCAATTGAAAATCAGGACAAAAATGTCATGTACCTTCAGTTTCCTATTTCTCAAAGTCAAGAACTCATACCATAATTCATTTTTGGAGATCCATACCCTAATTCATTTATCATTTTCTCTCCTTCTCAATTTATACACCGATTCTCATATGTAGACTAACAACTACCAATTGTCATCTATCGTCGCGCTCAGTCCCCACCATCCCATGGATTTCTGAAATTAAAGCATCAACCTTCCACTCTTCTTCCTCAAAATGTTCTCTCTTTTTTATTTTATTTTTTCTCAATCAATAATGAAATTATAACCAACCCAGAACCAAATGGTTCGGTTCCAGTTTGGTTCCATATCATTAAAAAAAATCATTGATTTGTGGTTCGGTTCGATTATCTTGAAACCATAACCAATGGAAACAACGTTCACCCCTAATAGTTTTGTTTATTTGATTAACTTAATTAATTATTTTTTTGTTGGCTTTTAGGTTTATCTTAAATAATTAATTATTTTTGTTTGCTTTCAGGTCTTATCAAGCTTACATAGATGTTATTTACAGTACCGACCAGTTTCAATTACAGGTTATTTAACCCATGTTTGATGGCCATTATTTAAGAAAAAAAAAATTGTTTTGAATAGTGAATTTTAAGAGAATGTGTAAATAAGATGTAAGAAAAAGTTTTACATTTACGTGTAAAATATTTTATTATATGAATGTATAGCTGAAAATAAGTATATTGAAAAAAAGAGTTTTTAAATAATGATTGTTAAACCGGTGATTAGAGTTCTTGGTAAAAAATAACTTTAGGGTTTGTTTGGCTATTGAAAGTATAAACCTGAGTGACTTTATCTTTGTAATCTGGAATATTGATCGTACCCTGGTTGCTATTATGACGTGATTCTAGGGCTACGAGCATTATCTACTTTATGGATGTTCAACATGGGATTATGTGTTCGAAATAATCATCGACCCTCGGGAGTTCAGACCACTTCTCTTATATTCTGCGGTTTTCATTTTTCAAACTATTAATTGTTTTACTCAACAGTTTCTATGGTCTCTAGGTATAATATATTTCAATAGTATTCCGATAAAAATGCAATAAATAACAAATTAATGAATTAAAAGTGGTCCACTATTTTGTTTTAGTTAGGGTTGGACAGAGTTTGCGAATCGAATCTAACCGAACATGACTCAAATTGAACCAAACGATTCTTCTTAAATTAAATACCCGAACATGTATCTAAATTGAGAACGGAAGAGTTTGGTTCGGTCAAAAAATCGAATAAGAACTCAATCTCCCTAATTTTTTTAATTTTTTTTTATCTTAAGTCAAATATTTTATTTTTGTCAAAATAAATTTGCTAACTAGTTTAATCCAAACTCAAAATATGATTTTACTATTTTAAATTTCCAACTAGCCCAACTTAATCAAATTGACCTAAATTTTACCAAAATCTTTTATTCTACCGTAGCGTCGTTTCTATTGTTCTATTATTGTGAAATTGCTATCTTCTTCTTTTTGTGATTTTAAAAGTCAAATTAATGAAGAACTTAAAAAAGAGGTTTCGAAGATAGCACGAGATTTGACTTCATTATTTTGTAAGAGTTAATATTGTTCGTAGTCGAATTAATATAGCATTTTTGTAAATATAAAAAAAAATTAATTACTATACGGAACTCGAGAACCGAACAGAATCGAATTGAATCAAACAGTACTGAGCCAAATGGAACCAAACCTGTATGGTTTCATAATTAAATTTGGATCCGACAATTCCACATAGGACGGATAGGAAAAATAAAAAACCCTTTTAACACTATCGTTTTTCCCCTCAATTCATAGTATTTACTATTTAGTTTCTGTTGAAAATAAATGGATATTCTTAAGAAATCTTATCTCATATTGTGTCACAATACACTCCAAAAACCAAACAAATTAGGTAATTTTGTTCTTGACAAACGGGTTAGCTCGAATGGTGCATGGACACGTAATTAATTTATATTATCTAAATTCTCACATATATAATATATTATACCCTTAATTACCCCATTTAGAACAAGAGAATCTGACACTTGAAAACAACATCGTCCAATAATGGTGTTGTGATGCTAATTTTGCTCCCCTTTGCGAGGCTAATTAATTTTAAATTTACTTATTTTTAACATTTTTTCTTAACATTTGTTGATATATTCAGTTGGAAGAAGAGCAACATGACCTTCCCTCTTTGCCATTATATAGTGGTGGCAAACAGGTCAAGCGGCTCGTCGGCTCGACCGCTTGACTCATGAAAAGTCGACTTGTGGGTTGCTCGAGCTCGTCAAATGACGGGCCCGAGCCCGAGCCCCGAGCAAGTTGGCTCACTAGGCGAGACAAGCGGCTCGTGGGCGAGCGGTTTTTTTTAAAAGGTTTATCTTAAAATAAAAGGAAAAATGACGAGCTCGTGAGTCAAAGCTCGGCTCAGCCCATGAGCCACGAGAGCCGAGTCGGTTCATTGCCACCTCTACAACTATATCTAAGTTGATCTCTATGACTCTATATATCGTCGTGTTTTATTTTTTTATTATTTTTGTCTTTCTTGATATTAAAGAAATTTTTTAAATAACTGTCGATATATGCAGGATAAATTCTTTTATTGCAAATATCTTTTCAAAATTGCTTTCGGTCGGCATAGGGTGTGGAAAAAGTTTGCAAAAGTGGGAAACTTTTCTATCGTTAAAGCAGAAGTGAAACTTCCAATTATAAAATATTGATTAACAAAAGGATGTCTCTTTCCTGAAAACAGAGAAAATTAAAAAGTGTGGTTATATTGTCACAATCATTTTTATTTGGTACTTCATATTTTAATTACACCGAAACTCTTCAATTTTTGCTCATTATAACAATTATTTTCTTGATTTTTTCGTCGAATTCTTATTTTCAATAATCTATTAATTAGTATATCTCGTCATTAATGATGATTTATGTTAAAATATTCTGTTTCCATTCTTTGAAATGAGGAAAAAAATATTTTTTCACACTTTGTTATTTATTTATTTTTTAAAAATAGATGAGAAAGTAAATTGTTTTACATCATTTCAACTGACTTTTGGATATAAAATGTTATTAAATACAAAATTCGTTAACTAATTGAGAATTTGAGGATAAGAATGTCATGAAAAATCGTTGTAGACATAAGCGCTATAATGAGTAAAGATTGAGAATCTTTAAATACAATTTACATATGGTACAAGAAGTAAAAATTGTGGTGTGAATATAATTACCCAATTGAAAAAGATGTTCTTTTCAAAATTTTCACTATTTTGGTCATCCTCAAAATAATTCTCAATATTTTACAATGTATCCTCTCAAACCCGCATGCCAAAAAAATTAATTTTTAAAACCATTTTCAGTTAATTTTTGAAAATATAAAAAGATTAAAAAAAAAAAATCATTAACAAGGCTCGTTTGCCTTGAGAGTCATGCTCAACTAGGGATAATAAATGGTTTGAGTCGTGCCGCTCAGCTCTGCCCCCATGCGAGCCTGGCTTCACTCGCACTAGAGTGTGATCAGGCAATTTGAGTACGAGACGGCTCGGCTCCGCTCATGAGGCACTTATGTCTCGTCAGTTTTTTCTTTTTTATAACTAAAAAATGTACTTTCACTCTTCGAGATTAGTCGGCTCTTGAGTTACTCACTTAAGTCAGCCACCGACTATCACAAGAAATTGTTACTCAACTCGCGTTTGCCCCTATCCTCAAATGTGAGCTTACGAGCAACTTGTCGTCAACTCGCTTCACTTAAAACCCTTATTCCCAACTCAACCAGCCTCTCTAGATAGACTGACTTACGATAGGACTTGCCTCGAGCTTGGATGGTTTGAATCACCTTCATACTTTTACTAATGTTGTTATTGCAACCTGAGCATTTATTTTTGTATTTTACAAATCAGATTTAGAGTGTGTTTGGTGCACATTAAAATGAGAAAATGCATTCTTTTGATGTGATGTGATGTGATGAGAAATATGTGGTTGAAAAAGAAGGAAAAGTTATTGATGTGATGGAAAATATTATTTTATTGAAGAATGTGTGGTTGAAAATGAGTTGAAGAATGAGAATGAAAAAAATAATGTGGGACAAACAGGGGCTTAATAAATATTTTTTGTGAGATNATAATAGATTGATGGATAATATGTGATTGAAAAAGAAGGAAAAGTTATTGATGTGATGGAAAATATTATTTTATTGAAGAATGTGTGGTTGAAAATGAGTTGAAGAATGAGAATGAAAAAAATAATGTGGGACAAACAGGGGCTTAATAAATATTTTTTGTGAGATTCTTGAAAATAAAAATATAAGGGAAAATATATATATATATATTAGATAAAGAAAGATATTTAAAAAGATTCTTCCTTAAATCAAGGAATTAGTTACACATTCCTTCCAAAAATAATGTGGCATTAATTAAATAGATAATGAAATAAATTAAGGTCACAATATTATACCGTTTATGGTCGCAACTACATATTAGTCACAACCATAGAAAAGTCACAGTCACAAATCACGAATTTTATAGATCACAACTTATTTATCAATCACAATTTATCAAAATTAATTGATCACAACTAATTTCTCAATTACAAATCACAAAATCTATAGCTCACAACTTAATTCACAGTCACAATTTATCAAATTCATTGGTAGCAAGTTTTTTTCGATCACAATTTATCAATTTAATTGGTCACGATTTATTTTTCAGTCAAAAACCACAAAATTTATAGGTCACGACATATTTCATGGTCACAATTTATTTCTCAACCACAAATAATCAAATTAATTGATCATAATGTGTCATGAAAACACAAATTGTATATCAAAAATTCGAGTTTAGCTAAAGATCACACATTTTTATGTCACATATTATTATTTATTTGTCAAAATTTTTTTTTTTTGTTGACCACAATTACTCAATAGTTGGTCACAATTATTTGATTCATTCCGTTCCACCACCACCACCACCACCCCAACCTCCAAATTACTTTTCGTCCAACCTATTTCGTCCCACCACCACCACAGTGCCACCACCTGCGTCACCACCACCGCCTCTAAAACGAACCACACATTGATCGCAACAGCCTCCAAATGTACCAAATACAATGGCACACAGATCATTACACACGCACCATGTCAGTATATAATCTATTAGTATATTAGTAATATATTCCTAATGTAGGAATATCTTCATAGATCGGGAATGATTGATATTTTGTCTAATTAGCCTTAATTAGTTGATATTGTTACCTTATGTAATTACCTCCTCCTATAAAAAGACGGTCTCTTGTACAGTTTATACACATATCAAAATATAAAAATATTCTTTACTTTTCTCTTTTTTCTTTTCAACATGGTATCAAAGCAATCTATTATTCGAGTTTTAATGTTTTAATATTAGAAAATGGAGTCCAAAACGCTCTTTTTACTTAGAAAATGATGTTACTATTACTCGTCCTATTGATGTTGTTTTGGTTGGCACCAATTACAATATTTGGACCCAGCAGATGTCGGTCTTTTTTATTGGTCATAGGTTGTGGTGTTTTGTTAATAGTGACAAAGTAGCCAACAAAAATTGAAGAGTCAGTAAATGAGTTTGATGAGCTTCTTGAGATATGGGAAGCTACCCATTGTAAAATTTCATCTTGGTTCATTAATACCTCCATTCATTCTGATAAAAGTCTTCTTCCCAAATTTTGGAATGACAAACTTGCTTGGAATATTTTGGCAAATTGATACAATTGCTCTAGTGATGTCGCTCTCCAATTTCAATTAGAATCCAAGCTGTATCAGTTGCATCAAGAGCCTAGTCAATCCATTGTCGAGTTTTACTCTCGAGTTAGTAGTCTTTGAGATCAATTCTCTCAGCTTGATCCATCTTTTCACGATGATAAATTCGTCGAACTCTTTTCACAGTATCTTGATCATCGACAGTTCATCCATTTTATGATGCATAATTGAGACGACTTTGAGAATACTAGAGTCTCGTTGCTTTATCACTCTCAACTGCCAACTCTTGATGTTGCTTTTCTAAGGTCATTTCTGAAGAGACACGCCAGAAGACTCGTCGAGTTCATTCCACTGATATGGTTATGGCTACTACACCTATTTCAATTGTGGTTGTTATTTCTTCCAAGCCACATCGTTTTATTGGTCAATGTCATATTGTAAGGAAGACGGTCATTGGATTCCTAATTTTGCCAAGAAAAGGCTAAGTGTGCAGGAGATGCTTAGAAAGCTAAGGCACATACTACTATCCACAAGATAGTTGTTGCATCTATCAATTCATCAGTTTTAGAGTCTTCTTCTACACCTATTTTGTCATCTCTTACTGAAGCTGATCTTGAGGTAATTGTCCATCAAGTTTTATCTCGTACTTGGCCTTGACCGTTTCCTCGGGTATATCTTTCTCTTGGTTTATTAATTTAACATGTTGCAATCATATGACCTTTGATTCCTCTCTATTGTTTGAGAAGAAATCTGGAAATCATGTCCCTGATATTTAAATTTCTGATCGTTTCCATATGTCTGTTAGTTATATTGGTTCCATCTCTACCTCTACTCCTTCAATTCCTGATACATATATCGTTCCAAAATTATCTCTCAATCTTATTTCTGTTGGACAACTTGTTGAGCATAGTCTTGTTTTAACATTTTCTAATATGGGTATGATGTGCAAATCAGAAGATGGGTCATGTAGTTGGGACAAGGCGTAAAGTTGGCTGAATTTTTGAGCTTTCATCATTGCAAGTTCCTAGTTCATCTTTCATCCAAGCTTTTGCAGCTACTGTCTCTTCCAATCTTTGGCATTCTCATATTGGTCATACATCTTTGTCTCGTATTTAGTGTTTAGCATCTAATGGTTACTTAGGTAGAGTTATCTTTGACTTTTTTGATTGTGTCT
This sequence comes from Fraxinus sp. 1973-6204, assembly GCA_903798365.1. Classification (NCBI taxonomy): domain Eukaryota; kingdom Viridiplantae; phylum Streptophyta; class Magnoliopsida; order Lamiales; family Oleaceae; genus Fraxinus; species Fraxinus sp. 1973-6204. The sequence continues at coordinate 7,089 of CAIGRR010524181.1, forward strand.
TGTCAATTAGGCAAATAAAAAGCTTTACCTATTAATAACAATGACCCTTTTTCTTCGGCCCCTTTTGATCTTATCAATTCTGATTAGAGATGGCAAAAAAATCCGTCCCGCCCCGCCCCGACCCGCCCCGTCCCGACCCGACGGGGTCCCGCCCAGAATGGGGGGAAAAAAACCCGCCCCGACGGGTTGACGGGGCGGGCGGGGTGGGGATTGCCGCCCCGCCACGGGTCGCGGAGCGGGGTGGGGCGAGGGTGCCCAGTCTGGAACCCGCCCCGCTAAGTTAAATAATAAAAAAAAAATTTGAACATTTTTTTTTTTAATTTTGGACATTGTTTGTTTTCATTGCTTAATTTGTATATTGATGAGGTTATTTTAAGTATTGTTTGCTTTGGATTATAAACTTTTGAATTTGTATTTAATTAGAAATTTTTGATTTTTTTAAAAAAAAATACAAACGGGGCAAGGTTCCGCCCCGTCCCCTCCCCGCCCCGCCTAAGGTGGGGCGGGGCGCGGGGCGGGGCGGGACTTTGGATTGGCGGGGCGGGGCGGGGNAACATTGTTTGTTTTCATTGCTTAATTTGTATATTGATGTAGTTATTTTAAGTATTGTTTGCTTTGGATTATAAAATTTTGAATTTGTATTTAATTGGAAATTTTTGATTTTTTTTAAAAAAAAATACAAACGGGGCAAGGTTCCGCCCCGCCCCGCCCCGTCCCGCCTAAGGTGGGGCGGGGCGAGGGGGGAAGGGGGATTGGCGGGGCGGGACGGGGGTGCCCCGCCCCGAACCCGCCCCGTTGCCATCACTAATTCTGATGTGTGTGGGCCTGCCTCTACTCCTAGTAAGGGGGTCTCGTTACTTTGTTATCTTTATCGATGATTATTTAAGCTACACATGGATTTATCTTTCATACAATCGATCTGAGTTATTAAATGTATTTTATAGTTTTAAGCAGATGATAAAAACTCAGTTTGATCGCATTGTCAAAATATTTCTCTCTGATAATGCGTATATGTCTGCCTCTTTTCTTAACACCTTTAAAGAAGATGGCACTCTTTCTTATCGATCTTGTCCATATACTTCCCAACAAAATGTTCATGCAGAACGTAAGCACTTTCATATTCTTGACATTGTAAGATCTCTTCTCCTCTCGGCCTCTTTCCCTGAATCCTTTTAGGGGATAAGTTGCTCTTACAATGGTTCATACAATTAACTGGGTTCCCTGCCTTTCCATTTCCAATCGGTCTCCCTATGAGCTTTTCTACAAAAAGGAACAAAATTATTCTCTCTTGAAAGTTTTTGGTTGTGCTCGTTTTATATTGCTTCCACATCATTAGCGTACCAAACCTGAACTACAATCTCATCTCTTTTGTTTTCTTAGTTAGGCATTGAACACAAAAGTTATTGATGTTATGATCCCATCACCAAACATCTTTGCATGTTCAATTTTTGGAGCACAAGCTCTTCACCAGTATATCCTTAGTCCCGTCACGTCCTCTGTTTCCTCATCCAGTTTTTACTAACCCAGTATGGGTTTTTCATTAGATTCTTATCCAGTAATTGAAAACTCGTTCAGTGACACTCATCGTCTATTCTTCTTAAGTCTGAGCCATTTATGATCCTGTCATCACCTCCGAGCCCTCATTTGCTCCAGAAATTCATATAGCCAATAGAGTAAAAACACCTCCAATGCATCTTAATTATTATCTTTGTTTTTTTGCTATACCCACTCGTCATGAACCTTGCAAGTATCGCGAGGCTAGTTTTGACCCTCTTTGGCAAAAAGCTATGTTTGATGAACTTCAGGCTTTCCTCAAAACTTGTACATGAGTCTTAGTTGATTTGCTTCCAGGTAAGTCAGCATTAGGATGCAAATAGATATAAAAGATAAAGTCGCAAGCTGATAGGTATGTTGGACGAATTAAAACTTGTCTTGTAGCACGGGGATTCACTTAGGAGTATGTATTGATTACGAGGAGATTTTTGCACATGTTGCACGTCCTACTTCTTTTAGATCTTTACTTGCAGTTGCAACTATTTGACAGTGGAGCCTATTTCAATGGATGTGAAGAATGCATTTATTAATGGTAATCTAGATGAAGAAGTCTATCTCAAACCTTGATGACATATTTATTGCGGGTGATGATCTTTCAAGTATACAAGCACTTCAGCAGTTTCTTAGTCAACAGTTTGAGATGAAGGATTTGGGTCTCTTAATTATTTCTTGGGTATTGAGGTGTCATCTCGCTTAGATGAATATTATCTTTCCCAAGCTAAGCATGCATATGATCTCTTATCTCCTGATGGATTGACTAGTACTAAGATTGTGGATAGCCCTTTGGAGACAAATGCCAAGCTTCTTCCTAACGACGGAATACTTTTAGATTATACCATTCTCTATCGATAATTGATTGTTAGTCTCATTTACTTGATTGTAACTCGTCCCGATATTTCTTATGCAGTCACCTTGGTAGGTCAGTTTATGCATTCTTCTCATTCTACTCACTATGTTACTGTTCTCTGGATTCTTTAGTACATTAAGGGGACTTTGTTTCATGGGATTCATTTTTTTGCCCACTCATCATTGGATCTTCAGGCATATTCTGACGTTGACTGGGCAGGTGATCTTATTGCTCGTCGCTTCACTACTAGATATTGCTTCTTACTCAGTACATCTCTTATCTCTTGGAAAAGTAAGAAGCGAATACTGGTTTCTCACTATAGTATAGAAGCTGAATATCGTGCATTGGATGATGCTACCTTTGAACTTTTGTGGCTTTAATGGTTAATGCAGGATATAAGTGTTTCCTTTACTAGCAGTTCTTCTGTTCATTATGGCAATACTAGTGCTATTTAGATTGCCCACAATGATGTGTTTCATAAGTGTACAAAGTATATTGAGATAGATTGTCATTTTATTCGTTATCATATTAGGCGAGGTACTATTCGATTGCATCGTGTTACTTTTGCTGATCAACTTGTTGACAAGTTTACAAAGGCTCATCCTCATGGACGTCATTGTGATTTGGTTTACAAACTCAAGTTATCTTCGCTCCCATCTTAAGTCTGAGGGGGGTGTCAATAATCTATTAGTATATTAGTAATATATTCCTAATGTGGGAATATCTTCCTAGAATGGGAATGATTGATATTTGTCTAATTAGCCTTAATTAGTTGATATTGTTACATTCTATATTCACTTCTTTCTCCTATAAAAGGATGGTCTCTTATAAAGTTTATACACACATTAGAATATGCAATTATTCTATAGTTTTCTCTTTTCTCTCTATATTTTTCTTATTTCAACACACCACACACATTTTCGCACACAAGCCGCAATCCACCACCATCACAAACCCATTACAAAAGCAACCCACCAGCACAACTCAAAATAGCAACTCCAATGCACGTATAAACCAAACAGAGTAGAAACTAAAAGCAAAGGCGGAGACCACAGAGATAAAATTGAACACGAGCAAGAAGATCTCTACACTTAAATCATCCCTAGTAATGCATGCCAGATTCAATATACACAAACCTGGTTGCTATGGTGATCGGAGTTGGTGGTGGCTACAAATCTAGCCCCCTCTACCCTACGACACACTCGATCTCAACCAATCACACGATTTATCAACCACAATGACGCCAACAACCACCATAATTAGATATATGGGATTTGTTCTTGATGTTTCGGTTTGTTTCTGGTTAAAATGAAGCTGTTGTTGAGTGAATATAGTTATAGACATAGAGAGATATTATAAACCGATGAGTGGATATAGATATAGATATAAAGAGAAAGATATAACCCATATTTGGTAGGGACTAAAGTAAGATTTTTAGTAGATCTTGATAAGAGTTGATGAAATGTGTGGTTGAACATTAGTGGGACCCAAAAAATATATAATTAAAATTAATTGTCGACTTTGACTTAAATTAAAATCTAAATTTTAATCGATACCAAAAATGGGAATAATAAAATATAGAGAGAGTAAGATGTTATTAATACTATTATATAAAATATGATAAATAATTAATTATCACATGATTTCTAATTAAAAAAAAAAGTTAAACCTGATTAATGATATTATTAAACGTGGAAATTACATAAAATCAGGTACTTAAACATCCAAATTCAAAATTCAGTTATGAAGTTTATTTAATCAAAATTC
>CAIGRR010524194.1:0-19348 GCA_903798365.1 Fraxinus sp. 1973-6204
TTTTAATTATTTTTAAGACATTAATATATTTTCATATTAAAAAAAAATTTATGGAAAAAAAGGGGGGATAAGGCGCGCTATAGCGACGCTTAATCACGCTATAGCGCACTATAGCGGTCAACAAAAAATGTTGACCGCTTTTTTACCCGAATACTCCGAAGCGGAGCGTTTTCGCCACGCTCCGCGCTATAGCGGCGCTATTTACCGCTATTTAGAACACTGTGAAATACACATATCCCAACTTCCTAAAGTTTTCACTCACTTGATTTATTTACAATTGTTATCATATATAATTAATTCATGCACAGACAATTAGGCATAAATTTATAATTTCCAAAACTATCATGATTTTAGCATAATCTAAAATTAAGAAATAAATACATTGGTTCATTGAATCATTGCAATTATTGAAGAATAATGGGACTCCCTCCGTCGTATAAAGATTTACTTATTTCCATTTCCACAAAAAAATATAATTAATATATTGGAATACAATTTTTTTCTAATATTTTTCGAATATATGTCTACAATAAACAATAATTTAAATATGAGAAATAATATTTGTTGATAACAAAATACATTAAATAACGGTATATTATAAAGATTAATTGTAAGTACACTAAATGTCATTAAATGAAATGTACAATTAAATGAATTACATAATTTCATATTTAATTCAATTTATCACATAATGCTATATAGAGGGATACTGGATACTAAAAAATCAACTATATTCTCAATAAGAAAAGTGATCTATAATTTGGTATGAAGAAAAGCAAGTATATCTTTTAGGGACATAGAGGGTATTTATCTTCATTATAGATGATTATTGATCTACATGACAGGTAATGTGTCATGAAATTATAAGATCGATTAAATAAATAAAATAAAAACTTTATTTGTTCTATCGTTTAATAACACGTCATATGGCGATCATCACGAGTGAAAGAAAATAGCAGTCATTCTTGAATGAGTAACACTATTTATAAGTACTGTTGGACAACACGTGGTAATGTTGTTATTGTCGCATTTACTAAGGGTGTGTTCGGTAGAGATTAAAATCGAATTAAAATTGAAAAACTAGTTGTTATTGTTAACTTTTATTATATGAGTGAGACTCAATATCGATCATATTTTTAATTTTAATTGAATTTTAAACTGTACCAAACAAGCTCTAACAAAGTTGGGATACATTTTAATTTATGGAAAAATATGATAATCATCTATCGTGTAGATTTTTATCCCTCAACAATATTTTACAATAAACATTATTTTTCTTGAGTTGACCACTTGGGTAGAAAAGTGTCGAAGAAGAAAGAAAATTTTATTCTTTACCGACATCAATGTTATAATTTCTGGAGGGGTGGGGTGGGGTGGGGTGGGGGAGGGGATGAGGTATTGATCTTTGAATCTAATCACAATCCCTAATCAATTGGGACAGCGAGTGGTTTACGTCTTCTTCTTCGTTTAACTAAAGTAAATTGTCTTTTTAATAAATTTTCAATGTTTAACTAAAGATGAGGATAAAATCCAGTTACAAAAAGAAAATATTGAGGATTGCAACTGCCAAAATAATATGCTAATGTCCCCCTAGCTATATCTTTAAGAATACTGATTTTAAGCACCAATCTACGTGGCATTAGGATATACTGCTCTCAATTGGTTAAAATTTGCAACTTCTTTTTCTATAACTAGTTGAATGCAATGGATTTTAGTGTCACATAAATTATCTCTTAACATCACCGTGTTCAAATAACTCTACTCTAATTTTGAAAGATAAAGGACTTGAACGCTACTTCCAAACATTTAGGAGATGATACGTAGTCCCAATGTGACCATATCAACTATTGGTAGCAAAATATAAAGTTAATGAGATAAGATTTCATTGAGTTGTTACATATTAATATAGAGAACCGTGCTACATTCACAGGAAGCTCTACAGATACACACATGGGAGGGCGCGAGAAAAAATTCGAATAATTTTTTGATCAGGTGGGTCCGCTCGGGGACCCACCTCATGTGAGGGTTGGTAACACTTCTGTGAAACCTACCCTCTGTACATCTGCATTAATCCTAATATAGAATAGTGAATGAGACCATAAATTCAGAATCCTACGAGACCACGATTCATTTATGATTCTTTTGGTCTAGTCTTTTTCAGACACGAGGAATCAAAGACGTGATAAAATTTAGACAATTTATTTTTTATTTCATCATCTTCCAAAGGAGTCTTGATTGCATGTCGTAGTATTTGAGTTAGACCTTGATATCTAGAAGTGTAATTAAAATTACTTATAAATAAAATATTACTTACTATATAGAAATAATGTAAATAAATAACTATTTTATGCTCAAAACTTGTTGAGTTTTGCTATGGGTACCCGGGCGTTTACACGCTCGGGTACCCGACCCCACTGCCCCCCTCACAATAGGGGGGCAGAATTATTATATTTTACCTGGGGTCCACGGTGGGCCCCTCACTTATGTGAGGGGCGGATAATTCGAAGTGTAAACACTCCGGATACCAATAGCTTTATTGCACTCCGGATACCAATAGCTTTATTCAAACTTGTTTGCTTAAAAGCTAAGGAAATAAAATCGTACGATGTGATAGAGAGAAATTATTATTAACTACCTTTTGACTTCAATGATGTCGAGTGTGTATTATTTCCAAAGTGAAGTCGAGCCTATTGGCTGGGAAAGAATAGCCTTTTGTAGGCTTTAACTTTTTTTGTTACATGAATTTGTGTGCATAGACGTTGTCAAGTCTTCCTAGAATAAGATAACATAATAGTACAACATTGTCCATTTTTATTTATTTTTATTTTTCTTGTTTTAATGTAATGCCTGTTTGAGCCACTTTTTTCAAGAATGTGAAAGAAAAATATAGTCGTCATTGGGTCACACACAAAAAATAAAAATTCAAAATTGATGATTTGATATGATGGATAGCGATTATATTTTTTATTTTTAGGGAAGAAAAATGTGGCTCAAAGAGGGTCTAAGTTCATGTTTGACAGTTTATTTTTACAAAGATTTGCTAAATTTACGGTCATTAAGGGCTATAAAATTGTACAGCCCTCTCACGTGAACGTGGGCTCCACATTCAAACTCTTCATACTTTTTAATCATATATATCTTGAAAAATCGCTATTTTAAATTTTATTTAAAAAAAACTAAAAAAAGAAACTCATTGTAATAATTGTCAAAGTGGGGCTAAATTTTAACGGAGGTCATCCAACATTAAGCAAAGTCTAAACTGGGTTGCCTATGTTTAAAAGTCTAACAATTAACGAAACTTCATATTTGTTTCAATCTAGAATACGCTATTAGTTGGTCCTAGTAAGATTGATTAATCTACTGTTTCTGTTTGATAACTATTATTTCAAAATTCTTTAATTTTCATACATATTTTGGATAACACATTTATATAATAAAATATTTTGCATCTAAATTTAATTATTTTTTTTTACTTTTTAACCACACATTTTTAAAAAAATTAATATTTAAAATTCTGTTTTCTCAAAATAACAGCCATTAAACATGCCTAACTATTCCACTTAAGAGTGTGTTTGGAAGGACTTTCAAAGTCTAAAAGTACTTTTTGAAAAGTCAAATGTGCTTATTCGGCCAAAATCTATAAATATTTTCGACGAAAAAATAGCTTAAGTTGCTTTACATAAACACAATTTTTTAGCTCATCTAAAAAGTTCTAAGAGCATCTTCAATAGACTTTTTATTTTAAAAAGAAAACGTATTTTATCATTCAGAGAGTATCTATAAATTTAGAGAGTTAAAATTTTGAAGTATTACAACAAACTCTTTATATATAACATTTAATTTTAATACTCTCAAAAAAGATTTTTTATTTTTTATTTTAATCAGATTTTCTTTAGATTATTTTATTGTTTACATACATTGAAAATTGAAACGCTTTTAATGCATTTTATTATAGGGGTCATGCTATGTGTACATATGCGCACGCAAGGGGGTGACATAATGTGGGTGTGGTGGGGCCCATGCTACAGTATAGTGGGTCTCACCTCACTCACATTATGTCATCTCCTAGTCATATGTGTATACTTATGTATACATAGATTAATCTTTATTATAGAGAGTGAGTTTGACTCTTCAAATTTAGAAAGTCAAATACACTTTCCAAATTAAAATGTTAATTTAAAGAGTTTCTTGAAACATGATTTTAAATGTTGACTCTTTAAAATAGAAAGTATCACATGTTTAAAAAGTCTCTTGGAAATACTTTAATTAAGCTTTTATGAAAAATTGTAATTATCAACAAAATACACAAACAATTATGCATACATATATTCCCACACAATTTTCACATAATCTAGAATTAAGGAATACATACATTGATTCATTGTCCCATTTCAATTCTTGAAGAATAATGTTATTTACATCCATTAGAGATAATCATCAACCTATTTGTTAGGTGATGCGCTCTAATATTATAAGATTTATTAAATGAATAGATATTGTCTGACAATAAAAAAAGGTTGAGAACCTAAAATACGTCAATAAAAAAAGGTTGGAGACCTTCATTACAATTAAAATGTAGTATAACAAACAAAATTTATTATGTGAATATATTCCCAAAATTCATTTAAAGAAGAATTAAACCAAACCAAAGTTAGAAACGCTTCCATAACTCGAAGACCAACATATATTTCGAGTCAATGATATAACTATTTACAAATTATAAATTTGAAAATTCAGACTAAGCCCTTGTTTGAGCCATATTAAAATTTTCATCTCATTCTTCTACTCATTTTCAACTACATATTCTTCAATAAAATAATATTTTTCAACACATCAATAACTTTTCTTTCTTTTTCAATCACACATTTTCCATCAATCCACTATTCCAAAATACATTATTCCAAAATAATGTGGCTCAAACACACCCTGAACAGTTCAAAAATCAATAAATAAGAATTCTGCACGGAATTTCACTCTAGGCAGACCTAAGGTGTATTATTATTACCACTCGAAGTAGCTGTTCTTCGANATACATTATTCCAATATAATGTGGCTCAAACACAAGTTAACATTTCTTTCATTTTTGGAATATAGAATCAATTTTCATACCTCAAAAAAATATCAAAAGTGTTACATGCACAGAAACAAATTTCACAAAAATACAACATAACACTCACACAATGGTGGATCCCACACATTTTTTTCTTTTTAAATAAACGATGGGATCCATTGTTATCTCTATTCTAGTGAAATTTTGTGGATTTTTTTTCTGTACAAATGGAATTCCTGAAAAAATATAATGATTGGAATATTTAATTCTTTTATGTATAATGATAAAGAAGAATGTTATAAAATGACATTAAAAGTTGGAAAAAGCTAAAGTAACCCGGGCATTTACACGCCCGGTTACCCGTCCCTCACATAAGTGAGGGGCCCACCCCGAATATAATAATTCTGCCCCCCTCCTATTGTGAGGGGGGCAGTGGAGCCGAGTACCCTGGTGTGTAAACGTCAGGGTACCTGTAGCAAAACCCTTAAAAGTTTTAGAAAATTTCTGTTTTAGATCAACCAATCGAATGGAGGTAACCTTAAAATTTTTTAATAGGGATGATAATGGAGCAAGATTCTACTAGCTAGGTCAATGATTTCTCGAGATGTGAAGCGAAATTAAAATTATTATATTTGATGTCCAATTAAGAATATTATAAAAATAGTGAAAAATTGAGACGGGATCTAAATTTTTATCATCCTAGACTAGAGTGATACATAGAATATTTATTTGTTGCGTCGTTAAAATACTGTTGTAAATGATAAGTTTATTAGTGAATGATAATTGTATTCCTNGAGACGGGATCTAAATTTTTATCATCCTAGACTAGAGTGATACATAGAATATTTATTTGTTGCGTCGTTAAAATACTGTTGTAAATGATAAGTTTATTAGTGAATGATAATTGTATTCCTACAACTCTAGAAATTATTACCATTATATCCATAATTCTACTTTATAAATACACGACTTTGGTTCTTATTGTAATACACATAAATCTATTGACTTTTATTCTTTCTCCTCTTTTCACAACACGTTATCAGCGCGAAAACTTAATTCTTCAAAATTTAGAGAATGTAGTAATTTTTTTTAAGCATACTCCATCTATTATATGTACCAAAATGAATTTGATAATTTGTGAATTTTTTTTATGCAGATAACCAGTGTTCTAAAATGCGTAATGTGTTGCGATGCGTCGAGGTCGAGAATCAAGAATTACAAGCTAAGCGTGTCAATGCGAAGAATAGATGTCATAATGCGCTTCGTACTTTTAATATTATTTTAATTATTTTTAAGGTATTAAATATATTTTTATATAAAAAAATAGATTTTTAATATATCATAAAAAAAAATTTATCAAAAAAAAAAAAAATGAATTAGGCGGGACAATGCGCCACCTAGGCGAGATTAGGTGCCTAATCCCGCCTAGGCGCGCTCATTATCCCGCCTTTTTGAACCAAACACATTTTTACACACATAGGCCGAATTCGACGCGTTTTCGACCCGCATTGCGCCTAGGCGACGCATTTTCTCGCCTTTTAGAACGTGGATAAAAATACGTAGTGTCAATATAATTATACTTTAGATATTAAGTCATTAATTCAATCTTATTTTATTGGATTTGCAATAATAGAGAAAAAGGTAAATCCATTCCCCAATATAATATTATCAATAATATTATTTGTACATTCGGGATTGACATCCCCTTCACATGGGAGGTCCGCGAGAAATAAAAATCACGAGCCCCCTATGTGAGGGGGGTGTTATTCGAACGTCAATATCATATGTACATATGGCATGATTGTAATATCATAGAGGTAACTAAAGTCATTCCCTATTTATATATTGACCTTAGGAATAAGGTTTTCTAAATTCAATTATGCTTTATGTACAATCATATCTGACAATATTAGTGTTGTCAAAATTAGACGATTGATTTAAAAAATAATTTTTGAAATGAATGAATGTGATATTGTCAAGTGTGAGTTGTCAATCAATATTGTCAAATTAAATTGTACATATATCATGATTCAAATTCAATTATTTTAAGGTCTATCGATATAAAATATATAGTTATTTCTGAATTTTTTAAGTTTCTCCAAGTGCATAATTTTTGAACAAAGAAAAGGACTAGATATGAACCAATAAGAAAAAATAAGATGTCAATAACAAACTGGTGGACGTGCCGGAGTGGTTATCGGGCATGACTAGAAATCATGTGGGCTCTGCCCGCGCAGGTTCGAATCCTGCCGTCCACGCTTTTCTTTTTCTTTTTATTTGCATTGAAAGTCATTTGTGCAGAAAGTAATTATAGGAAAAAGGTTACTAAACTGATATTTTTCCATTTCCTTTTACTCCAAAGAATAACAGAAAAAAATAACAATAAGAAAAATGTCAAAGAAAAACCTTATTTTCGGATAACCAATAAATTATAAGGTTACGGTAAAATTCCTAAGAAAGAAAGTGCAACCAAGAGTAGATAGCATCGACGTAAATGAATATTTATACAATCTTGGTGCCTTTTGTGATTAGGTGCACTTTTAGTATTCGATCTCATATCATCAACGTTGCGATATTTGATAATCTTTTATGATCCGATGAACTTAGGTCGACATAATAAATTACAAATATAAATTGAAGTTGGAAAAACAAAAAAGCTGATCACAAAAGGGTTCTTGTAGATTACTGCATCAACCAATCAAAATAGGGTTTCAAAAAGCTTTCACAGCCTTAGTTTTACTGAGAGTCTTCTGCACATTTACACTCATTACAGATTTGTACTGTTTTATTGAAGTAAGCTGATAAATACTTATAGGCTGCTCCGCAGGTACTTATAAATACTAACTACTTACTGCTACTTTTTCTTTTTTTTTTTTTTAGCATTCTATTTTTATAGCTTTTTCAAGATTTTTGAAAAGGGTCCTGAAGTGGATTGCTGACTCCCAGTTAAAGAAAGTTTTCAGAGGCATTCCTTGTGTTTCAGCACTTACAAGAAACAAATAAAATCTATTAAAGGCAATGCCTTTCATCAGAATTAATTTCTAGGGTTTTCAAGAAATTAAGCTTCTGTAAATCGTGTGCTTAGTTCTTGAATGGATTCTAATTCACAATTTATTGTGGAGATATTGTTTTTGGGATTGGAAGTCGACACAAATTGCTGGTGAAATAAAAAGCATCCTTCAAATGCAGTTTATAAAGAAATATTGATGCAAATAGCCATAGGGTTCAGTTGAATGATTGGTTTAAGTCATTTTCTTGTGTAGTAGATTAGGGTTTTTTGTTTTCTTTAGAGACAAGAGCTAGCTAGGATTTTGATTATTGGTTGGTCGTTTTCCCTCTTTAATTATTCGATTTTTGAATAAATCAATGAATATATGATTCTTGATTTCTAAGTGTTGTAGAATCATTGTCGAGTTTTTCAATTTTCGAGAAAAAAATGAATCGTCTTCATTGTTTACCTTATTTTTCCTACTCTATTCGAGTATTCGTTTATTCAAGACCTTCCAAGGAGCATAAACTAATGTTCTAGCTCTTCTTGGAAGAATTCGATATTTACAAGTATGAAAACAAAGTTTATGGCTGACCTATATTTCATAATAATGATGAATCAGTGCTGTGTTCTACAAGTTAATGAACTATTGATTTTTAACCTAGCTAGTTAATCAAAAGATTTGCAACTACACTAGCCTCTTGTTAGGGATTAAAAGCCAGTTAATGGCCATTTGGCTAGGCTTTAGAAAATTTGTTTCTGAACATATTTGAATAATTTTTTGCTTTTTTTTACGGTAAAAGATTTTAGAGAATAACGCGTAATTTCTCTCATAAATCATTATTTTTTACCACAAACCCACAATTCATATCCATCACCCTCACAAGAAAAATTAATGAACTCATGAAATAACAAAGATCAGAGACTGAAATTCAGAAATCAGAACATGTATGGTTCCATTTTGGAGGTGAAAATAGTTTGAGAAAGAAAAGGGTAATCAAAAAGCTGTGTTCAATTTCTTGATAACACAACTTTCACATAAATGTGAAAAGACAAACTGCTAATACGAAAGCTTAAGGGACAGATCAAGAGAAGTGGATGCATCAAAACCAGATTCTCTTTCTCCATCTGCATAAGAAGAAGCTTCTGAATTAAGTCCCAAATTCATCATCCCAACTTCATTGTTACAAGTGCTTCTACTGCCTGGAAAAAATTCATATTCCATCAACAAAGTTCCATTTCCTGTACTTGAATTTCCCTTCCTGTGAAATGCCACTACCTCCACACCCTACAGTTCATAAACAAAATTTATATGTCAAATATCCGGTGTTCTACTATCACGATAGGATAATAAGTTTAATAAGGCTCACCGACTGGCAATTCCGAACTGAATAACCGGCATGAGGGATGATTGGTGCTTGTATTCCAACTTCCTGATTTTCTTGGTTAATACTTGGATTATCTCCAACATTTAAACCTAAAAAGTCACAGTTACCCATGGGAGACATCTGCATATACATACCTGATTTTGCTTTACTGCAACCCAAAATTTCTCCATTAATTCTCTTCTTCTGCCAAAAAAAAAAATCAGCCATCGTATGCTATATTTCAAGATTATGCTTGAAAGTTTTTGAGAAGAAAATGGAATTTGAAGAGGTATACCTTGTGACAAACATTACAGTGTTCATAGTAGCATTTAACGCCATTTGGTGTTGAAGAGAGCTCTTTCGAGTTCTTCGATCCCCCAACTCCAAACGGATCCACTTGAAACTGTCCTTGAAAACCAAAGAAACCCTGATTCTGGTTCAAGCCCATATGTCCAACACCCCCATTCACAGTCCCAAACCCACCCAGCTTTGCAAACTGCATAGGAATAGAATTAGGATTCATCACAGCAAGATTAGAAAGAGAAGCTGGATTAATGGTGAGGGTCTGGTCTTCTTGTTTCCTGAGCCGCTCAAGCTGAGCCACCCCCATGCCTCTCTGAGGCGTTTTCTTTTTCTGACCCATGGCCTCATTACCTTTCGTCCTTCTTCTTCCAGTACTACGACGTATTGGCTGGTGATCATCATCTTCTGGCAAATGAATACATGGTTGTGGGTTTGTGTTTGTGCTGTGATCAGAGGCCATGAATATAGAAGTAGCCATTAATTGTACACTGTGAGAGAAGGGCTCAAAGAGATCTAGAGAGAGAAAAGAGGCAACCAACCAGTCCAGGACTAGGAACAGCTGAGAAATGCAAAATGGGCATAGGACATGCGTATATATACTGCTTGTGTTTTGATTCTTGAAGCTTTTTGTGTGTCCATAACAGCAAAGTTGATAGTGCCACCTTTCTTTTCACTTTTACCAGAGCTGTTTATCTTCTGTCTTTTGTTTGGTGCTTTTAGTGACTGGGATTTTATATCACTTTATGGTTGGTAAGAACCTTTGTTGGAAAATGATTAATGAACATTCAGGCCCACGCAATTTTAAAAGTCAAAAAGTTATTTTTGAAATTAAGAAATTATCCTTGAATAATTTTCTGAAAATACTTTATTTATTAAAATAAAGGTTGAACCCCAAACGGCCCTTAAACGCAATGCAAACATCTCTAATCTAATTTTTAAAAGAAACAAAAAGAAAAGGTTTATACAACTAGAAGTTAATTTAAAACAAATGAAGATTAATGATCCATATAGAGTGAACTGTAAGTTCTGTTTCGTTTAACTAAAAATCTGTTTTGATTACCTTCCTCGTGTATGTATAAGATCGAATTCATTCGATTTCTCATACTTTTAATAAATTTTGATTTGATAAAAATTAATAAAATATATAATTGAAAGGTTGAAAAAACTTATAAATTCCCATAAATGTGTAATTGAAAATAAATTTAATGGATATGAAATTTAAAAATGGGAGCTAAACATGGACTAAGGGCTTGTTTGAATCACATTCTCCAAAAACTCATTTTTTTCCACTCATTTTCAATAAGATATTTTCCTAATGAAATAATTTTGCACGTAAACAAAAAATTCTTACTTTTTAATTACATGTTCTCCAAAAAAAATCATATTATAAAATTTATTCTTCCAAAAAAGGAATCAAACACAGAGCGATATCTACCTCTTAGAACCACCCATCGTGTTTTCCCAAAATAAAAAATAAAAAATAAAAACATCCAAACACACCCTATCCTTATGCCAAACAACCCCTCCACGTCGCTTTACCCCAGCCGCCTTGTAATCTTTTCTACTCATACAAGTAAAGATTATCTACAACGCCACCCCCAACCTAAAGAATGTGGACCCACACACTAGCTTGGGGTCCATTCATTTTTCGACACCCTATTTGGCCACAATTTTAAGTGGCCCCCATATGTTGACGTGGCGAGCTCGGTGTTAATTGAGATCTTCACAAATTTTCATGATTAGGGGAGCTGGTGCACCGTACACACCCTACAAGAAACAGATTGAGAGATCTTACACAAAGTGTTATTGGTAAGTCATGCTGTTTGGATTTTGTATTAGTGACTCGATCCCTCAATTCTACAACAAAATTTTGTAGCATCTATTCACTCATTTAGCTCCTATTTGATAGAGATTAAAATTAATTTTTTAATAAAAATTGATAAAATGTGTGATTAAAAAGTTGTAAATCCCTTAAAATATGTAATTAAAATTTATTGTTGACTTTGTTGTATTAATGACTCGATTACTCAATTCTACAAATTATTCACAAAGTATAAGAGGGACAAAATTTTGTATTATCTATTCACTCATTTAGCCCTGTTTGGTATGGATTAAAATCATTTTTTTAATAATTTTTGATAAAAATTGATGAAATGTGTGTTTGAAAGTTTGTAAACCCCTTAAAATATGTAATTAAAATTTATTATTGACTTTGATTTAGATTAAAATCTGAATTTTAATTTTTAACAAATAGGGGCTTAATATAATAAGTATTGCAATGGTAGTTTTTTCTTTAAAAAAATTTATAAATTTTTACAACCATTTAAAAATTATCGGATTGGTAGTTTTTTTCAAATAACAAAATATGATTAAAAAGTTTATATAAGTTGTGAGTCACACGAAACGTATAGAAAATAAGTTCAAGAAAAAGTAAAGTGCAAAAAAAGGAGCCAAACATGGACTAATTTTCCTGGAAATGTGCATGTGGGGTTGGGTGGTTTTTAGTGCATAAAATGGTTTGATTTGGGGATAGAGAAGAATTATGAGGTCTATAACCTATACTCTATTGGCAAAGATTTCATGACAAGGAGATGCAACAACTCCTTGTGCATGTTTTCTAGGTTCTTTCCAAATGGATATCAAGATTTGATAAGAGTTGTTAAATTCCCTACTTTGGTGCCCATGAGAATGAGTTTTCAACATTTGACTAATACTATTAAACACCATTAAAAAGGAAAAGATTCAAGCAATATCAACAATAATATAACAAATTAAATTTTGTTTCTAATAAGTTTAATATGGACGACGTAAAATCTATTTTTTCGTTTTATTTTATCATAGGCTACACTTAACAGACGATCCATTCGCCACCACCCAAGATCTTGTGGAGCGAATCACTAGTAGGCGACTCCCCGACAAAAATATATATGATGATCCATACAGCCCCTGTTTGAACTAAATTAAAATTCTCATTCTCATTCTTCTACTTATTTTCATCAACACATTCTTCAATAAAATAATATTTTCCATCACATCAAAAAAATTTCCTTCCTTTTCAACCACAAATTCTCCATCAATCTACTATTCCAAAATACATTCTTCCAAAATAACGTAGCTCAAACACACAGTCAAATGTGACAAAACTTTAAAATTGCTATAAGCTCACCATAATCTCTGAACTTGAGACTTACTGTGAACTGTGAAGAATCATTAATGGAGTAATACAAAGCTCAAAATATAAAAAGAAAACAAAAGTAATTTTTAAAGGTATGGATCATTATTTTTAAACACGAAATGGACTAGACCAGCCAGAGCAGCTTGAAAACCGCTAACCCTGTTACGACGTGAATTCGTGTGCTTTAATTACATAGGTCAGCAATTATTTCGATACTTAACCCTTCCAAATTGAACGGGTTTGACATGGAACCAGTGACCTACGAGCTAAGCCGACTCGCAAACCGCTCGTAGCTAGTACATTTTTATATTTTCTTATTAAATAATTCATTTTTTTTTTTGTTTCCCGCTCCTAGAAGAGCCAATGCGAACCACAAAGGAAATCCAGTTCGACTCGTCTCATAACTCACTTCCAGGACGGGACGCGATGAGTCGAGCTAATGAGCGGCTCGCTCCACTAAATATCCCTACTTCAAATACATAAAATATTTGCATGTCTTAATTAACTTTTTCCTAAAAAAATTATTGTCATCCGTACTTTCCAATTTAAGTGATTCAATACAACTTTAGAAGCAATTTAGAAATGTTTAAAAAAAAAAAACAACATTGTAGAGAATCAATTCACTTAACTTAAATTAATAAAGTAATACTTAACATTAATTTTTCACTTGTAAGACATCTCAAATATTACACTTGTTGAATATTTATTCATTCTATTTAATTTAAAAATATAAATTTTAGCTAAACTTTGATATTGACCCGTCGATTGAAATAGTGACCTACTAACCCGGTGCTTCGACCGGGTCGCTGAACAGATCGGCTTTGGAAACTATGGGATGAATAGTTCCTAACTATAATACAAATATGACTAACAACATATAGTTCCTTTTCAGTTTGGCTGATTAACTTTTCAACCAAAAGAAAATTAATATAAGAGTTGAAATGAGGGTGGGTGTCTACCCTAAGGATGGTGGGGGCTTAAAGTAACTGTAGTTGTGGCTTTATACAACTTCTGTGAAGGTTTAACCACTTATGGCAAACTTGCCAAAGATCCCCTCTCCCCTCATCACTTCTAGAGAGAGAGAGAAAATCTCAGTTCAGATTCATATCTGCAAAATTACTTTCTGTAATCTCTCTCCTCTTTTCTCTCTCTCTCTCTCTCACTCAGGATCATTACAGTTTCCTACAACACTGCAAAGTCCATCTGAGTTTCACAGATTATTTCGTACTACATGCCTTAAATGAATTTGGGTTTTGAGGATAAATTCAAACCGTCCGTATGTACAATTAGAGATGGATATACAGTTACACCTATTTCTTGGAGGGTACAAATTCAATTGGCCTAATTCATGCATAATAAAGCAAGTCACTGTCACCTCTTTGTCGTGTTTGTACCATGAGAGAGTAAATACTAACAAAGGTCTTACCCAGAAAATAAAGCAGATATGTCTGGGAAATGTCTGCTGCATGTGGTCCTCAAGGTGCCATTTGCTGCAGCTCTTCATTCTACATTTACTCTCATTTTAATAAAATCCACATCAATCTTCTATAGTTTTCTTATCCTATCAACAAATTAAATAAAGATTCAGCTTCCTTATGAAAAATGAAATACATGATATAAAATGCAACAGTTTAGGACCTCATAAATCGGCAATTTGATTTAGACGAAGACTTTGCAAGTTTGATCTCAATGTAACCCTTGTAGACTACAACTTTGCAAGCAAGGCGGCCAATCACCTTAATTTTGGCAATGCCATTTTTAACCCTGCAATTTCCATTTTACATGTATATGATTTTGTTTTTAGTTAATTTGTAATACTTTATGATTAATGAAACTCAAAATAAGGAAGAGTAGAGTTCAACAGGACATGTTTCTGTTGGCAATCGGCAGTATCCTGACATCATAATCCTAACACTAGCAAGGACAGAACAACACTTGGAGGTGGTGGATCAGCGATAAGTGGCAACCTTACAGAGACTATCTTTATGAGGTAGAATATCTTGATGAAGATAGTAAAGTTCTCCTTATGATGGGTAGTTTGCCTTCAGTTGATTGTCTAAATATCGTCAACAAGCCAGTGCCTCGAAAACTTTATGGTAGTTCCTTTTTGTTGTCAAGTGAAGCATCCTTCTCGAACTGGAGAATTTACTTCAAAATGGATAATTGAACGGGATTTAATCAATGCAAGAAAAGAAAAGAGTTAGGCTGCCAAAGATCTGCGTCCTCTGGTTCGAACTAAGCCTCCATGGCTTCAACAGATGCCTAAACTGTAACAAATGGTCTTTAGTTTATTTTGATGTGTATAATATATCGAAGACCAATCATTAGAATGACCGTCAAAAAAGCATACATTGGCCGAAGTCTCTGATAAGCTTGACATATGATACACTAATCTAATATTTTCCCCCCAAATTTTAACGTTTTCAGGTTGGCATGATAATCATCATCATAGTTGCTCAAGACATTGGATGTAGAGGTGTGAAAAGATAAGTATTATCTGTATTACAAACGAAAGCTAATATAGTGTATTTGTCATTAGTTACAATATTACACCTGTTTTGTGTGGCACTCTACAGGCAGGATGTATGATCCACACAACATCCATTTTCCTGATGCGATGAACCACTTGGAAAGCATACAAAAAAAAGAGTTGACTCACTTCATTTCTACTTCGCAAGTCACCTTCAATGGTGCAATTCTAATTTTCCGAACATAGCATAAAATAAAGAACATATAATCAACTGCTAGATGGCAAAAGTTAGGATACTAATTCAACTAAATAAATTCAAACTAATGTGATAAGCACAAAAACAAAAACTATACCTCATGAAAGTCAAACTACAATCCTGAGCTTTTGAACGCCCATAACATGAATCCTTGACAAGATAATTTCCTTTGAAAAATCCCATAATGGCATCTGCGAACACATTGTGAAGGAATTAGAACGGGGAGTCGTCGAATTACAATCAAGAAAAGAAATCTGGTCAAACTGATTTTTGGGATGTAAAGATAGAGCTAATTTCAAAATGAAGTGGATTAAACAATTTTCCATTAAGTACTTTTCAAGCTATTGACGTTTCATTTACATTGGAGTACACTTTCACTTTTTATAGAAAAAAATTATGGGAAAAAAGATTGTACTAAGAAGTGATCATGTGTCACTGGATGCCTTTCGTCTAAGAAAGGGATTCCTCGTAGTAAGGCAACTTCTCCATTAGGCTCTTTCCATCAAACACACTCTTGCTTGCAAGGCTCTTTCCATCAAACACGCTCTTGCTTGCAAATGCATCCAATTTCAAATATCAGGACAAATGTAGTAAAGAAAATAATGGGTAAACCAATTGGTGACAAAAACAAAGCATAATACAATCTAGAAATTTATTGCAACTAGATTTAATTTAAGCCTGTATGTTTATAAGTAAACCATGGTTGTTGTACATGCACCATTTACTTTTTATAAGTTATTTTAAATAAGATCACTCTAACTTGGTGTTCTGCTACAAAAACTAGCATTATCCAGAGATTTTGGGTTACAACTAGCATTTAAGAATCATAAAATTGAACTCCATCCCAAATTATCGTCCTGTTGCATCTTGAGGATGCCAAATGTGCTCATGAAATAAAAGCATAAAGAATACGAGCATAGAGATGCTGATTCTGGTGCATGGACGAGAAACAGGAATATAAGATATCTTACAATTGATATTGCTTAAACAAAATACCCCATTCAACTTCCGGTAATCATAAAACGAAAATAAAGTTTCACTTCACAATTTCCATAGCTGATATCATTCTTTCCTCATGTTGTCTTCAAAGAGAAACACACAACTGTTACTAACACATTGGCTGCACAATGTCTACAGATCTTTTCATCCAGAAAAGCTAAGTTAGAATAGTGAAAATATTATCCTACACTGTACAGAAAAACACAAGAATCATCTTCAACAAAAATTTAGGGAGCTTCTTGTATTATAATAGTATATTATAAGCCAGTCTACAAGATGCATTTACCTTCAGTTTTTTTATTAAGCACCAAGTATTTCATTGTTTGAGTCAAAGAAGCATGAGGTTCAAGTCTCACCATTATATGACCACCACCTAATGAACAGGTTGTTACTTGTAACTTGAACAGAAACATGAATTAATTATTACTACAAAACTCAAAACAAGGGAAAAGAAAAGCGCTCTGTACACAGTTTCCATCATTTTCAGATTTTATGTACTGTGCGCTACACGAGTAATCACATATAACCTTCCTCAACAAAGAAAAATAAATATCCAAACTCACATTGTATCGTGATAATGTTTGATCACATCAAACATAGAGGAATTAGTCACAATTTACAAGTTATATTCATAGATCACAAATAGCAATTACAACCAAAATTGCCTAAATTTTCAACAAACATCCGAGAAAACACATTCAATCTGTACCTCCAGAGAGAAATTGGTGTAACGTAGGCGACGTAAATTGACTCCCGGAACACCAAACCGTTTAAAAACGAAACCCTTAGCCTAAGGCGATGCTCGATCCTTTAATTCACCGAGCTCAACAGCTCCCATCCCCATCGACTTTCCATCAATTTCAGTTCCTTCGTTGGGATTAGGCAAGTGATCTTCGCTTGGTACGATGATGTTTGTATGGATGGTGCGGCCATGTCGCATCTTCGGACTTCGGAGGAAGGTTGATTTAGGTATTCGATGGGAATTGCCGTAAAAGGGGGGGGGGGGTTACAAATGGTAGTGTGGCGCAGGGGAGGAAGGAAGTTTTGTGGAGGGGATGCGGCGGCGGGCTTTTCCGGTGTCAGTGACGTTGGATTGTATTTTCCCCGGGAAACCCAAATTATGATATTTGTTGATTTTTTTATTTTCTTTTTCAATTTTTCCTTTTCAATGGAAGAGAATTATGTGAGGGTAGGACTAATATCTCTTGTCGTATTAATAACTTATAATAAGTAATTTAAAAAGAAAGTTAATTTATTTTCAATTAGCATGAAAAAATAAGTAGTTATAATCTTATAGTTATTAAACATTTATTGTGTTATTCTTTTGTATAAAATGTGTTTAGGAGCCTAGCGATTTACGAAATGATAGTGAAATAAGCTTGTGTTTGATTGCCATTTTTAGTAGAATTTTGACCTTTGGGGAGGGGTTCAGCTGCCATTTTTTACCTATCTCTTTTAGGATGGGACCCACAAATTTAAAAAAATGGTCCAAAAAATCATTTTTATGTTAAAATAATGTCAAACAAATAGGGGCTAAGCATGTCTTGAAAAGTAACTGAAAGTAATTTTTGTGAACTTTCAATAAGTATTTACGTGTGAGATAAAAACAAGTTTTAAAACATATTTTAGTGTCGATGATGAAGGTTGGAAGCACGATTTAGAGCATTCTAAGTATTTTTCGTGAATCAATATGAATTTACGTGTGATAAGAATAGACTTTAAAATATATATATATTAGTGTTGAAGTTGATGGTTGGAAGTACAGCTCAGAGCATGTCTTAAAAGTAATAGAAAGTAATTTTTGTGAACTTTCAATATGAATTTATGTGTAGAATAAGAATAGACTATAAAACATAACTTAGCGAATGACTTAAAAGTGCAGGTAATTTTTTGTAAACTTTCAATATGAATTTACGTGTGGGATAAGGACGTTCTTTAAATATACGTTAGTTCAATACTAGAGGTTGAAAGCACAACTTAGAGCATGGCTTAAAAGCAATTGAAAGTAAATTTTTCGAACTTTCAATATGAATTTACGTATGGGATAAAGATAGATTTTGTAATGTATTTCAGTATCAATACTAACAATTGGAAGCACAACTCAGAGCATGGCACAAGTTTAAACAAGTTATTCAATCCGTCTAAAATTAAAATGCGATTGAACTACAAGATCGATATTCTTCGACACTATTTTTGGAAGAAAATATTAAAAGGTAAAACTCACTATTTCAAGATTATTACCAACATAACTCAACTTTTGGTAGGGAACCTCCAATACAAATTTGTGCTGAAATGACAAATATTCTTTACAGTTTCAAATTCATATAAAGCAAAATACAATTATAAAAAGTTTGACTAATCCCAATAGGGAAAATTATAACTGTGAAAACTTGAACATATTCAAAAACATTGACTTGTTCTTTCAAGTCTCCGGCAGGTCCCCATACTTCTCTTGCAGAAATTCATGATTATACGACTCTAGGTCGATTACTCCTCTCTAGAAATCCTTCCATGATCACCCTTTTCTTGTACTCCTCCGAGTCGACCTCCTTGTCGACGTCGTTTATTGGCAAGTTTACACGACGGGGAACGAAGAAAAACCATGTTGTAGTGCAAATCAGTATCGCAACAACCTTACCCCATAAAATCAATGCCACTAAACAACCCAAAATTGTACACATTCCAATGGTAGGATTGTTATTCCAACTATTACGAACATCCCTTTTCTTGGATTTTTTA
>CAIGRR010524202.1:0-11947 GCA_903798365.1 Fraxinus sp. 1973-6204
ATTTTTAGAGTGTCAACAGAATGTATTCTGAAATAGTAGATTAGTGGAGAATTTGTGGTTGAAAAAAAAGGAAAAGTTATTGATGTGATGAAAAATATTATTTTATTAAAGAATGTGTGATTTAAAATGAGTAGAAGAATGAAAATAAAAATTTTAATGTACACCAAACATAGCTTAAAATCGAATTAATTTTGTAAATTATTGAGGGTTTATCACCGAATGCTGAGTTGAGTTGCGTGTGAACCCGTGAATATCGCATAGCACAAAAAGGAAGGAGCGGTCCACAATTGAAGCCTCCTGTCAAATGTATGGGGAACCGGGCCTGTCAGACAAGAATTATTCCCCAACCATTTACTCCCAAAATCCTCCAAAAAGGTGTGGTAAAAACTTAGGATAAGTTCCTCTATGGGTCCCAGTCTTTCTCAAATATGACAATCGTGTACTTAGAGTGTTTTGAACCACGTTATTTTGAAGAATGTATTCTGAAATAGTAGATTGATGAATAATATGTGATTGAAAAAGAATTAAAAGTTATTGATATGATGAAAAATATTATTTTATTAAAAAATATATAATTGAAAATAAGTAGAAGAATGAAAATAAAAATTTTAAATGTGTACCAAATAAGAGCATGATTTTTCATAAAATTATGGATTTATTTGAGCCTCGTTTCTTTTGGAAAAAAATAAATTCTATAATAGTGATTTGTGAAGGATATATGATTAAAATGTAGAAAAAAAAATTTTGAATTTACCTTTAAAATTATTTTATTTGAAGATATATGTGGTTGAAAATAAGTCCGAAAAAAAATAAATTTTTAAATAACGAGATTCAATGAACGAAAAATGTCTATTTAGATATTAATGTTCACGAAACATGCATATCTCTTGTTTGATAGGTATTAAAATCAGTTTTTTAGTATTTTTTTTTTGTAAAAATGAAATATATGGTTAAAAGTAATTATTGACTTTGATTTATATTAAAATTCACTAAATAACGACATAATGTCAGTTAAATTGTCATTCATTTCCAATGAAAGACTTGTATGCTAACACCATATTTTTTAATAACCCTCATTTTAATGGCACGAAAAAGTACACAACGTTTAAAGCGTGTTTTGTTTTGGTAGAGATTAAAATCAAATTAAAATTAAAAAATTAGTTATTATTGTTTACTTTTATTATACGAGTGAAACTCAATAACGACTATATTTTTAATTTTAATCCAAGTAAAATTGGTACCAAACAATCTCTTAATTTATAGGTGCAATTTGTTTTAGCCCCTGTTTGATCCACATTATTTTTTTCATTCTCATTCTTCTACTCATTTTCAACCACACATAGAAGTTATTTTATTATAAAAAGTAGTGTGGTTATTGAAAAGGAAGAAAAAGAACCACATATTCCACATCACATCAACCAAAAAAATGCATTCTTTTGAAAATAATGTGCACCAAACAGGGGCTTAAGAACATACAAGTTTGAAAGAGCTTTTACAAATGGTCAAATTAATTATTCCAAGTGGGAAGAAAAAGCATTAAACTTTTGAATATTGAAACTTTTGAAGGGCCCCACAAAAAAAGGTTAAATGGAAAAGAAAAGGCAATAGCGTATAAGACAGATACTTTGCAATCCACAAAGGGCACTAAATGTACGGCATCGATTTAAGAATGTCAAGAATCCAAACATAAAACATATTTTACTATTTTAACCTTGCTTGAGCCCCTCTTTTTCTTAAAAAATAAAATAAAATTATTTTTAAATAACCCCGTTTGATACACGTTAAAATTTTCATTTTCATTTTTATTATTCTACTCATTAAATTTTTTTTAAAAAAAAGAGGCTCAAAAACCCCTNTTCATTTTCATTATTCTACTCATTAAAATTTTAAAAAAAATTAGACTCAAAAACCCCTAAATGAGAAAATCTATTTATTTAGCCCCATTTGACAATTATTAAAAAGAGTATTTTCAAAAAAAATGAGTTTTTGAATAATAATCATTTCACAAAGCATTGTTAAAAAGTAGAATTTTTTTAAAAAAAATTACGTGTAAAATATTTTATTATGAGAATATATGTAGTTGAAAATAAATTTGATAAAAAAAAAAAAAATTTATTTTAACGGTTGTCAAACAATGATCTATATCATTAACTTCCCATTAACTTAAAAGAATTAACTATTCCAAGAGCGACAATTTCAATCGCAAACTCGATTTGGAGTATTACAGCTCGTTTGGATTTTTAAATATAATTAACATTTGCTTGAACACTATGAACNATATGTAGTTGAAAATAAATTTGATAAAAAAAAAAAAAATTTATTTTAACGGTTGTCAAACAATGATCTATATCATTAACTTCCCATTAACTTAAAAGAATTAACTATTCCAAGAGCGACAATTTCAATCGCAAACTCGATTTGGAGTATTACAGCTCGTTTGGATTTTTAAATATAATTAACATTTGCTTGAACACTATGAACTTTGACATTATATGGACAATTAATTTCATTTTAAATGATCCAACTTTTTTAAGAGAATTAACTCAATACACTTGTATATTTGACAGTGTTTTTATATCTAAGTGATGTGAAAAAAAATTCATGAACACGTGCGATATAAAGAACAAATTGAGTCGAGCTATCGAAGGTGAAAACTAACAAGTTGAATTCTAAAATTAATTATTGATCGTGATACGGAGCGATGCTCAGGATGTGATTTAGCATGGAGAGGCTATTGGATAGGAGCAACAAATGATGATTTCTTTGCTGATCTAGGTAACTCGAAAGTTTTTCTTCAAACCCCTGATTTGCTCTCCTCGTTGCTACCAATATGGTCTTCATGGATTTCCTTCCTTTAACTACTCTCGTGATTCAATTAATTGAGTTTGAAGCTTTAGAAATCTAGTATCTGTTTGTTTCTCATTTTTCATCCATAAAAATAAAAAAAATGATCGTTATTCATCACATCAAGTCATCAATTTTGAATTTCTATCTTTTGCATAGGGCTCATTAGCGACTATATTTTTCATTATCAATCTACAATAACGAGAATCAAACAGAGGCATATTAACACTAGATATCATATGGCCAAACACGAAATTCTCCATCTTGATCATTAGGATCTAATTGTTTTATAAGAAAGAGCCTTTTGAAGTGACAAATAGAGTTTCGAGTTTGAGTCATGAAGTAAGGTATGTTGTTTAGCCCCCGTTTGACACCCATTAATTTCTCATTTTCATTTTCATTCTTCATTTCAGCCACACATTCTCCAAATAAAATAATATTATACACAAATCAAAAACTTTTCATCACTTTTCCACCACACATTCTCACATCAATCACTATTCCAAAATTTTTCTTTTCCTCAAAATGGGTTTCAAATAGGGGCTTAATTGAATTGAACTTCTTCTTTCCCTCCACACATAAAAAGATAAATAATAGAGTGAATTTCCAATAAAAAATTTAGGTGAAAGTAAAATTGGGCGCAGGACGCTACGTGCGCAAAAGTGCGTGGCGTAGAGGGGAAAAAAATACACACATTGTAAAAAGCCAACAGAAAATTGATGTCCGTATACACCCAAACGAGTCTTTTTTACTTTCTCAACACACAATAGGGATGTGATGTGTGTGAAAAGCCTTTTGTCATTATTCCTTTCTCTCACTTTCTTTTGTATCAGAATTCAGATACAAATGCAGATTCAGAGTCCATAGCCAGCTATCGCCCTTTTAACTCAAATCTTCATTATTTGATTTGATCATTTTACCGTCAATTTCCAATTTACAATTGAGATAAAAAATATGTTGCAAATCCCAATGGATCAACCTGTCCTGTTTCACACACGCACAGTGGTCCTCAACCTTTCAAGATAGCTACATTTGGATCCCAACCTATCAAATCCCTTCGATGGCATGCTAATGACAATCCTACCAAAACTGAGCAATTGAATCCCAACATTCCTATTTTCAAATCAAAAGCGTCCCCCACACTACTATTAGCAAAGACTCCAATTTTTAAACAAAATCAAGGACAAGGAAGATGAAAATGGAGTTAAAGCTCACTCAATACTGAATTTCCTCTGAAGAACTTGTAGGTACACTTCATTTGAAGTTTAGCGCCGCTCACCATGCCCACCATATACACCACCGCCGTCGTTCTTTTTTTAACCTTGTTCAACGCCGTTGCTGCCGTTGAGAACAACCTTAACCGGCGGCTCCTTCACCAGCCTCTTTTCCCATTTGATGATCACTCCTACTCTCCCACAATACAACCACCATTATTGCCTCCATCTCCACAGCCTCAACCTCAACAACAGCAGCCCAAATACCCATTTTCTACACTCTCACCACCAGATACACAAAACCAGTTTTTCCCGTTTTACCCCTCCCCGCCACCACCACCTCCGCCGCCCTCCTCCACCGACTTTGCCACCTTTCCCGCTAACATCTCCTCCCTCATTCTTCCCTCCTCTTCATCACACTCCAACAAACCCGTTTCTCATAAGCTTATCGTCGTCATCATCTCAGCCGCCCTCCTCTCAGCCGCCCTCTTCGCCACTTTCCTCCTCCTCTTCCTCCGTCGGCATCACCTTCCCCATAAAACAGACAGCCTTCGTCTGGTCCCTCCCGATACTACCCCCTCTGACACCACCACCACCGACATCAGTAAAAAACCACCACCTCCGCCGTTCCCACACCACACACCCACCTCCACCTCCTCCGAGTTCCTCTACTTGGGTACCCTAGTCAGCTCCCGAGATGCAAATGTTGGCTCCGCCGCCACCCAAAATGAAAAGAACGCCCCTGCAGCCATTTCGCTAGATTACCAGCGGCTGGGGTCGCCGGAGCTCCACCCTCTCCCGCCCCTGCCACGTCAACACTCTCACCAAAATTACGAAGATGCTACTGCAAACAACCCTCGTTCTTCGTATTCTTCCTCAGAAGAAAATGAAGAGTTTTTTTCACCAAGAGAGTCCACAGGAAACAATGCTAGTCCATTTCACACGAGGTCATCCCCTCCTAAAAGCTTAAACCCAATTATTTTGAACTCTCCAGCTCATTCTTCGTCATCTGATAATAGCCCATCAGTGGTGCTGAATTCCAGCAGCCCCAGGAGCTTAGCGTCAAAATCACCGGATAGCTTTCTGAATTTTCCAGCCCCTTTACCGCGTTATATCCCACCCCCTCCACCCCGGGAGCCGAGAGCATATACGCCATTTTCGCCTTCATCGTCTGACGATGGGGCCCGTAATTCGTCGCCTCAGAGTTTTGAGTTTTTGGGTGTTAGAAGAGGGCCAACCCCATCCCGTCCTCCGCCTCCACCGCCGCCACCACCAAAGTCATGGGAATCGAATTCGCTACCGGGGCCACCAGAGCTGCGGGCGCCGTCGAGGACGGTGGTGGTGCAGAATATGAGTGGGGTTGCGGGGAATTTGGAAAGCAAAAGCGAGGAAACAAATTTGAAGCCAAAGTTGAAGCCTTTACATTGGGATAAAGTGAGAGCTAGTTCTGATAGAGCAATGGTTTGGGATCAGTTGAAATCAAGCTCGTTTCAGTGAGATTCTTAATTTTTTCACCTTTCTCGTTTACATTTTAGTATATTCTTGTTCTACATTAAGAATACTTTTTGGCAAGAAAATATTATTTCTGTTTCCAAAAATGATTATTGTTTTTACATTTATATTTGTGTTATACTTTAATGCTTTAGGTACTTAATTGATAGTCCCAGCATGTTCTTATTTCCTGGGAAGAATATTTGACTGACAACCAGTTCAATTTTCTATTCAGTTCAACTATTTGTAATAATCTTCGTCCCCGACCATGTGGCCATCAAACCCGACATGGTCCTTGAAGATTGCGTATACAATACATGTCCACCGGGGGTTGCGCCCCAACATTGTTCCTTTCATTTCCGTACGGCTTGAACTTTGAACCCAAAACCTCCCATAAGCACTTAAGTTGAACTTGTGGGGACATGAAAGAAAACTATGCGGGTGTGCAACTCCAGCGGATTATGTGTATTAGATTAAATCTGCATGGACCTTGTCGGGGCATGATGGACAATTCCAATGGCCTTTGGGATGAATTTTTATTTTATTTTATTTTTTTAATTTTGGGTGCTAATTATGAGATATGTTGTATTTTTAGTAAGTTTTGTGTTGGGTGGATTTGTTTGTAGGTTGAATGAGAAAATGATAGAGACATTGTTCGTCGTGAATTCTTCAAGTATGAATGCGAAAGATGGTGCGAGGCGTATGATTCTCCCGGAAGTAAATCAAGAAAACCGGGTTCTTGATCCGAAGAAGTCTCAGAACATTGCTATTTTGTTGCGGGCACTTAATGTCACCGTAGACGAAGTTTGTGAAGCACTCATAGAAGGTGGTGAAATGTGTTGAATTATCTAGTTTTCTTTTAAAGCCCATGAAATGCGTTTGTCATCATATTCATGCTGTTACCATTTTATAATTCATTGTAGTCTCCAGTTTTGACTCTATTTGAATTTTTAATTTAGGGTTGAAATCCCAGTGGGTCTGATGCATTACCGTTTATGATGAGAATAAACTCAATAATGCAGAATCCACCTAATTTGGGTGGCCCCTTGAAAATAATGAAGCCATCCCTGTCCATACCACTACATTTAATTTTTGTCGAAATGTCAATGTTTGTAACTGCTGTTAATAATTTGGTTCTGTATGAGATTGATGGTACTCGTTGTGTCTTTGTTTATGTATTATTCTTCTCGGGTTGCCTATAATTGTTTACATCTATTATAACCTCTTGCTTCGACCCCGGGTACGCTTGAAAGCAGCTCGGGAGAGAATGACTCATTCTCTGGGTCAGCTTACCTGGGGTTTCTTTTTATTTGTTTCTGAGCTCTGTCTGTCTGTTGAAGATTGCGACCGAAAAACTTTTGTCAACTATTTTTCATTTCTTTGCTCTGTGTTATGATGACAGGAAGTGCTGACACACTGGGAACAGAGCTTCTCGAGAGTTTATTAAAGATGGCTCCCTCAAAAGAGGAAGAATGGAAACTGAGGGAGTTCAAAGATGAATCTCCATTCAAGCTGGGGCCTGCTGAGAAATTTCTCAAGGCAGTGCTTGATATACCTTTTGCATTCAAGAGGGTGGATGCCATGCTTTATATAGCCAATTTTGAGTTGGAGGTCGAGTACCTTAGGAGGTCATTTGAGACGCTAGAGGTAAATTTCACTGTCATATTATTTAGTTTATTATCAACACAATCCATTATCTGGCCATTCTTCTGTTCTTTTTTCTATTATTTTTTTCATCCGTGACCTTTTTACTGCGCCTGTTTAAGTTTAACTGTATCACTGTACTAGCTGATTTATTTTTTAATTTCCAATGGAGGATGATAGTTAAAATTCTGAATAATTGCGGTTGGTAAAAGGTCAAAATGACAAGCCAAATGCGTATGATATAAGATGTACAACAATTAACGTAACTGCTCGTGATTATCCGTAATGCTTTTCAACTTTGAAGGACTCAGCTTCTTAAAACTAGATATTTAGCATTCGGCTCGTGCTTCTACTTCAATCAGAGAAGATGTGAACTTGGTTTTTTCAGCAACATTATTGTATTTTCCCATTTTGCTTTGCAGACAGCTTGTAAAGAACTGAGGGGAAGCAGAATGTTTCTAAAGCTTCTCGAAGCAGTTCTCAAGACTGGCAACCGCATGAATGTTGGGACCAACCGTGGGGATGCCCATGCCTTCAAGCTCGACACACTCTTGAAGCTTGTAGATGTAAAGGGCACTGATGGGAAGACCACCCTTCTGCATTTCGTCGTTCAAGAAATCATCAGAGCAGAAGGTGTCCGCCTTTCTGGAGCAGCCGATCAGAATCTAAATGCTGAAAAAATCCCACAATCCGATTTGCAAGATGAAGTCGAATTTAGAAAGATCGGTCTTCAAGTTGTCTCTGGGTTAAGTGGGGAGCTTACGAATGTGAAGAAAGCTGCTGCAATGGATGCAGACGTGCTTAGTAATGAAGTCATAAAACTTGCTACGGGGATTACAAAGATAACCGAAGTTGTGAAACTGAATGAGGAGCTACCGTTGAAGGACAGTAGCGCAAAGTTTTCTAACTCGATGAAGGGTTTTTTAGAGAAGGCGGAAGCAGAGATTATCAATGCTCAAGCACAAGAGAGCGTTGCTCTCTCAATGGTAAAGGAACTAACCAGGTATTTCCATGGCGACTCAGCAAGGGAAGAACCTCATCCATTTCGGATATTCATGGTCGTGAGGGACTTTCTCTCAATACTGGACAGGGTATGCAAGGACGTAGGAAAGATAAACGAGCGAACCATGGTAAACTCAGGTCGACAAATTCAAATGCCTGTTCATCCTAGCCTTCCTCAAGTTT
The DNA here is from genome assembly GCA_903798365.1 of Fraxinus sp. 1973-6204. Taxonomy (NCBI): domain Eukaryota; kingdom Viridiplantae; phylum Streptophyta; class Magnoliopsida; order Lamiales; family Oleaceae; genus Fraxinus; species Fraxinus sp. 1973-6204. The sequence goes on from CAIGRR010524202.1 coordinate 8,379, forward strand.
TTCTTGGACTTAACGAAAGGCAGCAGTACAGTATTAGTTCGTCTGATGATGAAAGCTCATCCTCGACTTAAACTGCGCATTTACATGTGAGTTCTTGCTTTGTGCTTCCGTGCCTGCTCGAGTCTTGCCCTTGTTTTACGTCGTGTACTTGAACGAATCCTTGTAGAATATTATGAATCGCCTCATCCTATATATATATATGATATGAAATAAGCAGTAGTTATATTTTTTTTAATTATTATTATTATTTTTTTAACATCGAAACGAAGCTTTTCGGCATAATAAATCGTCATTACAAAAATATGCGTTATATAAATTGTAGATTATGGAGACAGATATTGAAACAGTAATATACTAATATGTGTTGGTAATTCTTCCACATGGCAAAATTAATTTGGCAAAAAAAAGTTTGAAACGCAATGTCTGTCTTCTTCCAACTAAAATTTTCATCTCCAATTAATTTCTTAAGACGCTTCATCTCAATCGGTGTTCTAAATGGCACGATGTGCGGTGGAAACGTTAAAGTTTCTATAAATCTATTTTATGATAGGTATTATTTTTAATTATCAAATGATTTTTGATTGATTAATTAAAAAAATATTAAAATAAGAGAACCCAATTTTTGACCTTTTTTTACGCATGACTCGTCTAGCTTATAGTTTGGCATCCACGCATCGTTGTGCATTACGTCTTTCAAAACATTGATCCCAATTGTAGATAGTTTAGTTCTCACTAGCTCCTACATCTAAGGGTCCAGTTTGGCAAAATTTTTATTTTTGCTTCTACTTTTCATAGAGAAGCTGTTTGAATAAATTTAGGGATGGCAAAAAAATTCATTCAACTCGATATTCGTGGGGCTCCGCCTCATATAAGTCAGGGATTACTTGCCTAACTAGGTAAATGAGATGGGGACGAGGCGAGGGTCATTACCCTGAAACAGATACGGGGCGGGGGACAGGAAACATAGTCCACCCCATTTAAAATTAATTTAAAATTTTAATTTTTTATCGAATAAAAATAATAAATTTATCATCATTTTTAAAGAGAACATAAGTTGCTTTAACAAATTAGTAAAAAAATAAAGACATAAAAAAATAAAAGGCAAAAATTAAAATAAATAAAAAAGAAATATAAAATATAAATGGGGCATTCGATCCCGCCTCGTCCCGCTTTAACTACGTATGAGAATGAGGTAAGATAACAAAAATAATCTACAGGATAGGGGTGAATAACCGACCCACCCCATAACCACCTCTTTGCCACCTCTAAAAAATGTTACCTTGATTAATGTTTGAAAATTAATTTTTTTTTAAAAAAAAATGCTCTTTCGAAAGAGCTTTTAAAAGATGCCACACTGGACTAGTTTCATTTTAAGTTACATTGATTAATGTTTGAAAAATTAATTTTTAAAACAAAATTTTCTTTCGAATGAGTTTTTAGAGAATGTCACAATGAATTAGCTTCCTTTAGGGTGTATTTGAGCCACATTATTTTGGAATAGTGGATTGATGGAGATTGTGTGGTTGAAAATGATTAAAAGAATGAGAATGAAAATTTTAATATATACCAAACATGGATTTAAAGGCTTTCTCAATAGATAAAAACACTTCTATAAGTTAATCAAATAAATTTTGAGGTAATTTTTGAATATCAAAAATTTCATTTAATTTCTCAAAAGTCGTGTTAAATGGGTCGTGATCATTAAAAAAACAATTTTGCCCATTGGACACGATAGTGGCCACGTCACCTCAACAAAGTTGGGGACTAGACTGTTATGAGAATAAAAGATTGGGGACCATGTTATAATTTACCCTTTTCGAAAAGCAGTAGCGTAATTTTAATATTTAAATAGTTTAAGGGTCTCAATATAATTTGATCCCAATACTAATTAGGACTCACCTGCCAAATTCGTACCGAGTAAAACCTCTTCTACCTTGTTAGGGTTTTTGCAATTATAGCTTTCTTCAATCTATACGAAGAACAGAGTCTAGTATTCCGCCCTTTCTAGTCGCTTGCTTCCGATATCCCTACTCGACCGGATTCAATCCCTCCTGCCTTCCTGAGGCACCTTTCTACATATTATTTTGCTGAATTGGTAAAATTTGTTTGATTTTCTGTAGGTGAAAAGAAATTGACGTTTTCAGTTAATTGCATTAGTGTATCTTGTAATTTTTATGTGCTTGTTTAATTATTTATCCCTTTTTTTTTTTTATCTGATTAGTTAATTATTTTGCTCAACCTAGGAATATCTTGTATGTTCATGTATTTATATACCGTCTATTTGGGCGAGTGAAAATTATATCCTTAAAAGGGCTTTGTTATATTCTAGCAGTTTTGCCAAAGAGATTATGAGTTCCTATATTGAAATTCTTAAACTTAAATTTGATTTTACATTCCCAAGATTGTTTTTAGCTATGATTTCCATAGAACAACAGAGCCGTATTGAGAACTATTGCATTAATAGTTTTCTTTATTATGTTCAGTTCATTGCTAATTCTATTTCTAGATCTAAAGCATTTAGATCCTTTACAGTCAGAAAGGTCCATTTTAACTTTTGGCTAATCCGACATAGCTCCTTGCTTGGAAGGGACACCTTAACAAAGTATATAAAATTTCACGTCTCAAGATGACAAAAATGTTGGCTGTCAGTCTAAGATTGAACTTCTTGTGTTTTTTATAGTAATTTTATGTAAGCAAAATCTATAGCACAGCAATTTCTTTGATACTTGCCTGGTGTAGAAACTGATATTCTTGTTTACTAGAATGAGGAAGAAAAAGAGCGAAATGCATATGTTGTTATGCTACAGTCTAATTTCTACAAAACTTTTATGGCTGAATTTTGCAACTGCAGTTATTTCTTGCATTCGATAACTTTTCTGTTTCACTCATTTGTGCTGTGCATATATAGTTGTAGATTAGCGCTGGTAGTTAGCCACTTCATATTGTAGATTTCCTTAGTATTGTTTGTGGCTTGCTGAACTTTATAGTTGTATGTCATAAACATTTGAATGCCATTATTAAGGTACCTTTATTTCCATGATTAATTGAATTTGCCAATATTAAGTTCTGCATTGTTGCACGTACAGCTCAATATTACAGCATTAGTTGTATGTTATAAATGGTTTACTTAATAAGATGCTGCTGAGAGATAATATTTTGAATTGATTGCATTATTAATTGCTGTCAAAAGGCTTCCTGGTTATATGTGTGCGACTTGGAATTGATTTTGTATGGATTTTGAGGATGCTTTCCTGTTTTTCACTTGCTGTCATGGTGAATGGAGTTGCTTCTTTTTCTTTTTTTTTTTTTTCCGTTTATCGGCCCATCTCTTAATTTTCCCATTTTATAGAGAACGCGATTGCTTAAATATGCTGCTGCATTTTTTCATCTTCTCCATCTTTGAATTTTTCTTTACTATTTTTTATCAGTTGGGTGCTCAGTAAGGTATGCTTTGGTTATCTAAAGCAAAAATGTATGCTGATTTTTCATTTCTTACAGTATGCTGATTGATAATTCTCCATATGCTTGCAGTCTCACATTTAGTAAGAAGAAATGAGCGGGTCTGGAGA
>CAIGRR010524237.1:0-21394 GCA_903798365.1 Fraxinus sp. 1973-6204
ATTCTATCCAAATCTTATAATATTATTATAAGAATTTCTAAACAAAATCATAACACTTGTAAAGTTCATAAATATAGTCAAGTTGGATTGGGTGGGTTTATTCGATTTTCATGAGTTAACCCATAACTCGATCCAACCAAACCCGCCTACACAACTAACATACCCAACCCGTGTAAAAACAACTAAAAAACCGACCTAAACCGGTTGGGTTGGTTCGGTTTGGATGATTTTGATGAGTTCGGTCGGGTTTTTTTCACCCCTAGTTATAAACCTAAGAATCTATTCCATTTCAAGAAGATAGTGCTGCTTCCTTTTCATTTTCTTCATCTGGCTTCTTCTTCTCAATATATCAGGCGGTGGCTTCTTCTCAGATTATCCGACGACTTCTTCCTTATATATTCTCAACAACTTATTCTGAACCAATCGTCAGACCGGTTCACGGGTTTTTCAATCAAATCGACCTGATCAGTTCGATTTTCAAAACACTGGTAAAAAAAATGAACATAAATAATGTTAATATCAAATAATAAATATTGAAATTAATTAAAGTTAGGTTAAACTCCAACCATAAATCTCAATATAAATATTTAACTCATGTTAAAAAAATGATAAAAAAAAAAAGAGAATTTTTATAACAATACATTACTAATATGGCAAAAAAAGAAGAAGAGAAAATACAAGGTTATATCCTTCCTTCTTGGAATTTTATTTAAGATGAAAATTGCTTCCCTCCTTTAATTTAAAAAAAAAAAAGTTTCTCCAACACCTTTGATGTTTTCTCCTTTTGTGCTCTATGATTTTTCCCAAAATACCAAGAAAATATGGGGGAAAAAAAAAAGAGAAAATAAAGAGAGAAAAATGAAAATGAAAAGAGAAGATGAAGATTGGGGATCAAAGCCAAGTTTTACACTTTAAAACCCTAAAAAAACATCCTCCTAAAATTGTAAAAGGCGTCCTCAGATTTTCGGACCAACAGCAAAACAGTCCCCATCACTTCGCTTGGCACGTGCCTAGTAAGGACTCAGGCGCTCCTGAGCCATTGGGTTGTTCTCAGTAACCCAAAAAGGAGCCAAGTCATGTGCCTGGCTAAAGTTTCGATGTGTCTGCATTTTCGTCTCCATGTAAATTGCAATCTGATCCTTCGACTATGATCTTATAGTGCTTACTTTTTTATAAATAATGACTGAACAAATTCAAGATTCACTAACATAGAGAAAAAATATGTGATGAATCTGCTTAGAAAAATCAACAACTATGAAGAAAAACCACCAACAAAAACAAATTCCTAAAATCGACAACTTATTTGTAATTAGTGGCCAGTTATCACAGGGATGAAATTCAATTAAAATACTTAGCCAAATTTTCGCCTATGATGGCACTAAGTCTCCACTTAGTTAGCCTACCGATTTGCACAATGCACACACACGAAGTAAGGCAGCAAAGTAAAGCAAGACAGTATTACGAGTAAACCCACTTGTTTTATTACTCAACAATAATACAGACATGAAGGAACATAACACGTTTTTCTGTGTCTCATCAGTCAGACCTTCTCTCAATTTATAGGCCAAAACTCTTGTGCAAGTAACACTCTTAACAGTTAAAGGGATAAACCAACCCAATTGGCTAGAAAATGCTAGAAACTGTATCCCACAACTATTCTTAGCAACTGTCCACACTTTCCACTAGTACGGACTCCGAAAACTGCCCAACACATGTGCCCCATTTGGACACCCGAATTTGTGGACTTCAGCCAACTAACAGCAAGTTGGATCAGCCATGCTTTGCTAAATTGCAACACTCTGCCCATGAACAGCAAGTCGGATTAGCCTATGTCTTGCCAATTTGCAACACCTTGATACCAAGCCAAACTGAAGCATCATTCCCACATTTTCCTTGCCCGAAATCCGAAGCGTGTACCATCAACACATCTTCCCGAAAAATCTCGACATGAGGTGCAAGATATTCTCATGTCATCGTGCATGTCAACCTTCAAGGGGCAGACAAACCTCCCCCACCAGAAGAGTTCGACGTCCCTGTCGGAAGAGAATCAAGATACTCATTCACCTTATCCTCGAATTGCCATAGATCAACGTCTGTTTCATAGGTTGAATCAACTCCAATGTCACCTTTACACAGAACAAGATAATCTGTCCGTCTATTTTTCTTACTTGCCCTCATTGTTCGATGATCTATGATCTTTACCACCTCCTTATCATATTGTTTTCTAATCATAGGAGGAGTCCTCGTGGCCTGCAAACGATCTTCTTCCACCAAACTTTCATTAAAGGGCTTCAGATAGCTCACATGGAAAATAGGATGCACCTTCAAACGATCTAGTAGCTTCAATTGATATGCTACTTTCCCAACGCACTTGATTACGTTGAAGAGACCATCATACTTTTGAATGAGCCCACGATGCATAGTCTTGCTACTAATCTTTTTCCAGATCTGGGGAGTCAATTTCAACAAGACTTTATCACCAACCTGGAACTTCACATGCTTTCGATTCTGATCAGCATACTTCTTCATCCGTCGGGCAGCCTTCACAAGACTGTCCTTTGCTTTCTCAATCATTTTTTACTTGTCTTGAGCAAATTGAAAAGCAGCTGGACATACACTGCGTCCCCCCTCTTTCACAATATCAAAAGGAGTCTTAGGCATATGTCTTTTAGTTAACTCGGTCGACACATCCCCGTAGCAGATGATTGATGGAGATTGTAGCAAAACTGAGTTATATCAAGTAAGGCAACCAGTTCTTCTGACTGGCTATAACATAATATCTGAGATATTCCTCCAGCAATGCATTTATCCTTTTCGTCTCACCATCAGTCTGCGAATGATTTGTTGTTGAAAACTTCAATTCAGACCCCATCATGTTGAACAACATAGTCCAGAATTTTCCTATAAATCGAGAATCCCGATCACTCACAATATCCTCGGGTATTCCAAAGTACTTTACTACATTTTTGAAGAACAATCCAGCAATAACGTTCGCAATGCACTAATGCGGAGCTGGAATGAAGATTGAATATTTCGAGAACCTGTCTACCACCACCACCATAATGGACTTGAACCTATCAACCTTCGGGAAACTAGAAATGAAATCCATAGAAATCGACTGTCAGGGCCATTCTGGAACCAGCAAAGGCTGGAGCAAACTGCCTCTTTCCTCTTTTCTGTTTTATCCTACTGGCATACCAAGTAAGACTTCACATACGCATCTACCTCGTCACCCATCTTTGGCCATTAATATGATTTCGAGAGCAAATACATCATCCTTTCAATGCCCGAATGGCCTACCCATAACGGATCATGAGTTTCCTTCAACAGTATCTGCCTCAGTCCTCCACCTGAAGGCACATACAATTTATTGCCTTTGGCATAGATCAAACCGTCTTCAATCTAATACCGTCTTACCACGCCGTCCTTAATTTCTTGCAACATCTTAGTATAGACAACATATTTCTCAGCCCACTATTTGATTTTGTCAAGAAAATCCGATTCACCCGTCATCCAAGTTGATACATATGCTTCCACAAACTTTCGACTGAGTGCATCAGCAACCTGATTCTGCTTGCCTGGCTTGTGAACCCACACAAAATCAAATTCAGCCAGAAACTTCTGTCATCTCGTATGTTTTGTCAACAATTTCTTTTGGGACCGAAAATATGTATTGGCTACATTATTTGTTAGAACACTGAATTTTGTTCCTAACAAGTAATGTCGCCAAGTCTCCAGACAATGAACAACCGCCGTCATCTCTTTCTCATGAGTTGAATATCGTTGTTCTGCCTCTTTCAATTTTTGACTTTCATAAGCGATCGAATGACCCTCTGTACTAATACACCACCAATAGCACGATCAGATGCATCAGTATGTACTTCAAATGGCTTCTCAAAGTCAGGCAGCTGCAGTACTGGTTCAGTTGAAACGGCCTGTTTTAACTTCTCGAAAGCTTGTTGGCACTCCTCAGTCCATTCCTACTTTCGATCCTTCTTCAGTAAGTCCGTCAAGGCGTTTACTTTCTTGGAATAGCCTTGAATGAACCGTTGATAATAGCTGGCTAATCCAAGAAATGAACGTAGTTCAGAAACCTTGGATGGACTTGGCCACTCCATGATAGCCTTCACCTTCTTTCCATCCATTCTGATTCTTCCTTGACCCACCCAGTGTCCCAAAAACTTTACTTTCGACCGGCAGAACTCGTATTTCTCATTCTTGACATACAATTAGTGTTCTCTAAGCCGTGAGACACCTTGGTTAGGCGGACAATATGATCACCCAGTGATCTACTGTATATCACAATGTCATCCAAATAGATGACCACAAAATCATCCAGGAACTCGTACAACACATCATTTATTAAGTTGCAGAAAGTAGCAGGTGCATTTGTGAGACCGAAGGGCATAACCAGAAACTTAATGAACCATACCTTGTCACACGGCAGTCTTTGATTCATCCTCTTTAGCAATTCTTACTTGCCAATAGCTCGACCGCAAATCCAGCTTGGTGAAGAATGAAGCCTTCGCCAACCAATCAAATAAATCAGCAACATTAGGCACCAGGTACTTATTCTTCGCCATCACTTTATTCAGTGCACAATAATCCACACACATCCTCATGGAACCATCATGCTTCTTCTGAAATAAAACTGGGGCACCGTAGGGAGCTTTCGAAGGTTGAATGAATCATGCATCAAGTAAATCATCAAGCTGCATCCTCAACTCTACCAATTTCGACGGAGCCATTAGATACGGGGTTTGTGCTGAAGCCCTTGCACTTAGTTCAAGTTCAATTTTGTGATCAACAGCGACGAGGTGGGAGAGTTCTTGGAAGTTCTGAGGGCATTACATCAACAAAATCCTCCAAGATACTTGCCACCTGATCAGGTTCCTCCATAACCTGATCTTCTTTAATCCCAATCAAAACTGTAACGTAAGTCATCTCCCCTTTCTTCAGACCCGCCTTAAGTTATTTTACAGATTGCATCTCATCCTGAATCTGCTTCCCTTTATTCCTATCAAGATGTCTCGCTGGTACTAAGCACGGACTTCCTTCATCTACAATGTATAATCCATTCAGATACGATACCAAAATTTCTTCGCCTTGACAAAGAATTCGATACCAAAGATCAAATCAAAATCATCCAAATGAACATTCATCAGATTGCACCTTCCTTCCCATTCACCCACACGAAGGGTGACTTCAGTAGATCCTTTTACAGGCCGTGCTGCAGAATTCATAGCCTTAATTTTCATAGTCACCTGAGTCATGCTTAAACCCATCTTTTCCACTATCCTGGAACTTACAAAATTGTTTGTAGCGCCCGTGTCCATCATTGCCAACACTTCTGTCCCATCAATAGTAACTCGAACATACATCAAGCCACGCTGCAGTGTAGTGATGGCATTCACGAGCTGTAGCAGATTCACTCGTGTGAGGGCATCATTCGAGCTGTCATCACTGCCTTCCAACCTTAAGGCATTCAGTTTCTCCCTCTTTGNCTTCTGTCCCATCAATAGTAACTCGAACATACATCAAGCCACGCTGCAGTGTAGTGATGGCATTCACGAGCTGTAGCAGATTCACTCGTGTGAGGGCATCATTCGAGCTGTCATCACTGCCTTCCAACCTTAAGGCATTCAGTTTCTCCCTTTTTGGACAATCCTTTGTATGATGGGGACCGTTGCAAACGAAGCATCCAGTGAAACTTTTTTACTTATGACACTGATCACCATATTTCAATTTGGGGCCCTCGAATTTCTTCTTTTTGTCCCCTTTCTTCCAGTCTTTCGACTAGCCTTTTTCTCGGTGCTTTTCCTTTGAACAGAGGAGTTACCGCCCATCTTGTAATCAATAAGACAATTCGCTGTCGCCATTGTCGAAGGAATGTCCTTCATTCGTTGCCTCCGCAATTCCACTTGTGCCCAACTTTGTAATCCCGACATTAAATTGAAAAGCTTATCCTCCTCAAACATATTCTGGCTATCCAACATGAGACTATTGAATTCCTTCACGTATTCCCAAACATCACCCATCTGTCTTAGCTTTTTGAGAGATTCTCTTGCAACCCAGGCCATGTTACAAGGCAGGAACTGATCTTTCAATTCCTTTTGCAATGTTTTCCATGTAACAATAGGTGACTTATCCCGAGTTCGCCACCACAAATTTGAATTTCCCGACAGATACATCGAAGTGATATTTACCCGCTCGTCCTCTGGAATACGAGCAGCCTTGAAGTACTGCTCCATATCTCATATGAAATTCTCCAACTCCTTGGCATTACGAGCACATTGAACTGCTTTGGTTCCGAAACACAAACTTTAGAAGCACCCACTGCCTTCCGCACAGTGGTACTGTTTATGGCCAATTTTAGCAAGGAAATCTCACTCTCAAGGGCATCAAAATGAGGCTTTGAGTTATCCTCTAGTTTCAACAAATCTTTCATGAACGAAGATTGTCTTTCGTCAACTCCACTAGCAAACTCCTCGAATTGAACCCTCAGTTCGGTATGCACGTCGTTATGTGCATGGACCTATGCAGCCAAACTGACTACACTGTCGGTCATAGGGACACCAGCAAAATCCTCCAACAGAGAAACCCGATCCTTGAGATTCTGATTTGCAGCCATATCTATAAGCGAAACCCAACAACTGCAACGAGGCTCTGATACCAATTATCACATAGACGAAATCCAAGTAAAATATTTAGCCAAGTTTTCGCCTATGATGGCACTAAGTCTCCACTTAATTAGCCTACCGATTTGCACAATGCACACACACGAAGTAAGGCAGCAAAGTAAAGCAAGACAGTATTACGAGTAAACCCACTTATTTTATTACTTAACAATAATACAAGACATGAAGGAACACTGAAGGAATACAACACGTTTTTCTGTGTCTCATCAGTCAGACCTTCTCTCAATTTATAGGTCAAAACTCGTGTGCAATTAACACCCTTAACTGTCAAAAGGATAAACCAACCCAGTTGGCTAGAAAAATACTAGAAACCGTATCCCACAACTATTCCGAGCAATTGTCCACGCTTTCCACTAGTATGGACTCCAAAAACTGCCTAACACATGTGCCAAACATGTGCCCCATTTGAACACCCGAATTTGTGGACTTCAGCCCACTAACTGCAAGTTGGATCAGCTCATGCCTTGATAATCTGCAACACTCTACCCATGAACAGCAAGCTAGATCAGCCCATGCCTTGCCAATCTACAACACCTTGACACCAAGCCAAACTAAAGTATCATTCCCACATTTTCCTTGCCTGAAATTCGAAGTGTGCACCATCAACACATCTTCCCGCAAAATCCCGGCATGAGGTGTAAGGTATTCTCATGCCATAGCGCATGTCAACCTTCAAGGGGCTGACACCAGTCCATGTAACTTGTAATTGAATGCATTTGGCTAGGACTAGGCAAACCCAACTCAAACCGCTCAATCGGATCAACCCAATCCAAAACTATCGGATTAGGTCGGTTTTAAGTTCAAATGGTTTGGATAGAAAAATCAATTTTGAGGTTGGGCCGTGTTGTGTTGGGTTTCGGGTTATAAATTAAAACCCAACATAACCCAATCCAACATAATAAATTAAGAAAACTAATATCTAAAAAAAAAAAAAAATTAAATAAACACAATGGCGAGGATAAAAAAAGAACTTATAATTTATAAACTTGCATTTGTTTTTTACACAAACTGATTGATAAGAATATTATGCACAAAAGCAAATTTATTTAACGATAAAATAAAAATTAAGGGCATAATAATGAAATGAATGAATCTCAAAAAATTGTAAAAAAGAAAATACTTCATAATTTATAAATTATTTATCGAAAAAATTCCTTATATAGGTGGTAAAAAAAATGGAGGTTTTCAAGTAATTTCAAATTTCGAAAAATTGTTTAAATTCAACAAAAAGTAATCGAATTCAATTTTAATTGGGCCGAAACCCAAACCGAACAATCCAACCCACTGAAATAAGTCTTCTTTAATTCTATAAATGATTGTATCATTAGCAAACTATCGGATCAAAACCCACTTGATGACTTTTTCCCACAATTCTTTCAATGTTCAAACGCTTTGCTACCCTCTGAAGGCCACCATGCATCCGTAGAAATTCTATTATCTGCTTCATGTTGAACACCTATATTCCAAAATACATCTGCATCAGTTGCTTGAATTGGGACAAAATTTTTACCAAGAATGTGAAATCATATGTGATGTTGGGTTTGATTTCTGTCGACAACATTGGAAGTCAAGAAGCCATAAACAAGGTAAAGTGAGTGAAACTTATTCCCATTAGCATGTTCATGGAAAAAAACTACGCCTTGGCGGCGGCGCTTAATCAAAACAATGAATTAAGGATTTTGGGATCTTTGTCGACGTCAAATTATCAAAAATTGACCTTTCGAACAAAACAGAATTCAATCCCAAAGTGAGGGAGATTGCCTTATGGATTTGTTAACGTGAGTCCCAACTGAATGAGCAAAGAGAAAAATGATGGAAATCGAGATAATGATAAATTACTCTAAGAAACCTGATGTGTAGAAGCTCATAGAAAATAGGAATGAATTCGATAAATCATATTGAATTTTTGTTCCAAATAGTTTGAGATTAAAACCTTTTTTCCAAGAACAAATTTCAGCTCACTGAGCTTCTCTTTTCATTCACATTATATATACATTAATTCAATACAAACAATTACATACAAGGGGAGTGTTTTGATTCTATCAACCTAATTCTGCAAGTGGCTTAACAACTTATATTCCCACTCTTAAAAATCAGGGGTGTACGTTGCCTTGCATTATGGATTTTGAAATGCAGTTGGGTGGTTATTTGTCGTAGTTATGTTGGCTGAATTATTCTAACACTCCCTCTCAAAGTGGAGTGTGTCTTTACCACTCAAAGTTTGTCTATAAGAAAGAAGAATCTTGAATGAGTAAGGGGTTTTTGTTGGGAAATTGGTTTTAATTAGTTGGTTTGACCAACTTTTGATCAATTATTTTAATAAGTCCCATTAGTTGGACAAAAGATTTCTTTGACCGAGTGTATTCTACATCATGAGTACATTAATATAATGTATTTATTTTCTCAAAACCAATTAAAGGGAATGAGAAATTAAGATAAAAAATTGATCACTTGAAGTTGAAATAAATTAGGAATAAAAATTGGTGGGAAATTGAAAAATGACAATCTCACATAGGTAAATTAGAAGAATAGAAACCCATGTTGCTCAAGTTTAGGACTTGGGTTTGGACTCCAAGGAGTACCAATAATCTTTGAAGGGGAGAAGACCTACATGACAGTAGGTTGAGCCAAAGTCCATACGCGTGTGTCGCCTCGACTCAACAAGGTCACAGATCGTGGGTCGTGGGCTTGGGCCAAGTGGATATATATTTTTTTAGTAAAATAATATTTGAATTATATTTTTTTATTATTATTTAAAATAATATATATATATTTTATTTTATTTTTTTTTTATTTTTGTACGCAACACGTGGCATCTTTTAGAAATTGACGGTTAACGGTTCAACTGCCTATCCAAACGGATTATGTTTGTTGAAGACAACTTTTCGATCGTTGTGCCTTTTGAACTCAACTTTTCAACTTCTATATAAAGGTTCCCATGCCCCGAACTTATTCATTCCAAATCAATTTTGATTTTTCTCTCTTACATATTATATTAAGGAATAATCTACTTGTACATCCGGGTGTCCATTATGGACACCCCGATGGACACTCGGATGTACCCGTAGACTCACTCTTGTATTAATTCTTTCCAGTATCATTCTATATTTTGCATTTCAGTCTCGAATATTATTTTCGTGCATTTTAATTATCCATTTTAGAGAGATCAAAAACATTAGTAGGTTCGCCAGTCTTGTAATTTGGAGTGCCATTATTACAAGTCGGGGTCATTGTATTTTGGGAGACGAATGCTGGAAGACTATCAGCACCAGTACAGAATCATCGTTTTAAGGAGGAAGAGTCGAATTCTTGCCTCGACCATTATTATTTTATTTCGTTCATTTTTACAAGTCAGTATTCTGCCCAGCTATTTATTCATCGCAAGAGATTATTTTCATAATAAATTATTGCACGGTAAAATCTAATACTTTCTGTATTCAGCCTCTGTACTTGACCTTGCAACAACATGTTGCTTCTTAGAACACCAAGATACTAAGTTATCTTCGCGATATACACAATAACCCGTAGTGGACCTTCATCATCTAGACTTGATGCCCAGTCAGAATCTGCAAATGCAGTTATGTCAAGGCTATCACTTTTTCGAATAGCAAGACCGTGATTTAGTGTACGCTTCAGGTACCTGAACACTCTCTTAAGTTCCTTTCAATGAGCATCTGTGGGTGGGAGTTTGCAGAAAGTGGCTCATTCTATTCACAAAATAAGTGATATCAAGTCTCGTATGGGCGAAATACTAAAGACCACCAATAGCACTTCTATACAAAGCTGGATCCTTCATGACCCGTCCTTCAGTCTTGGAGATCAACTTGCCCACTACCATAGGTGTTAAGCTTGGTTTTAGATTCTCACAGCCGAATATCTTGAATAAGCTAGTTACATACTTTGTTTAAGTCAATTACAGTCCTGTTGTGTCTCTATGCACCTCCATACCCAAGAATTGACTAAGATTTCCCATATTCTTAATAGTATAACATGTGTTCAAATTATCTATAAACTCATGTAGTTGTTGATTGTTGTTCCTTGTTATTACTACATCATCCACGTAGACCAGTGCAAACAACACATCTCCACCATCTGTTAAGAAGAATAGTGAATTATCCATTTTGGACTATTTGAAATTCCATTTCAATAGAGTACTCTTCAATTTCTCATGCCAGGCTCTTGGGGCCTGCCTCGGTCTATACAGAGCATTTTCTAATTTGCACACAAAACGGGGATTTTTCACATCTACAAAACCTTGTAGCTAATTCATATATACTATCTCATTTAACTTGCCATTTAAGAAGGCATTATTCAAATCAACGTATCTGATCTGCCAGTCTCTTGATACAGTAAGTGTTAAAATGACTTTTTGGGTGGGTTGATGCCTTAATAGCATGGCTGAACGTTTCACCAAAATCCACTCCAAGTGTTTTGAAGAAATCTTTTGGAAACTAAACTTGCTTTATGCCTTTGCACTCTACCTTCTGAGTCATACTTCAACCTAAATACCCATTTATTTCCAATTATCTTCATTCCCGATTTAGGAGGTACCAATGTCCATGTTTTATTTTTCATCGAGGCGTTATATTCTTCCTGCATTGCCTTCTTCCAATTATCACTCAGTAATGCATCATCAACAGTTAATGGTTCAGTCTCTACTAATTTGTCCAATACCTGACTTGTGTAAACCTTTGGTTTGAAGATTCCAACATTGCTTCTAGTAACCATGTAATGTCCAACATTCTGTGTTGCATTTTGATCTTGAATGTTCACTTCGTTTCCAGTATCTTCAACTCCACATCCACCTTGTTGGATTCCAACTACCACCTGATCAACTGATTCATCTTGATTCATCTTACCACCATTGTTCTCTTCATTTACCTCGCCTTCTACTTTAAGATCCAGTTCTCTGTTAGAGAATCCTGCTACAAGTAATGCACCAGGATGAGTTATATCATCTGCACTTTGAGGTATTGTTCTGTGACTAGACTCAACATTAAAGAAAAGAAAGCTCATAGAAGTTTTAGAAGTTTGTGGTTGAATCAGTTTGTTTAGGAAACCAGACTTGAATGGAAATTCTAGTCATTCAATACCACATGCTTGGATATGTAGATTCTACCATTTTAGCTTAGGCACTTATACCCTTTGTGTGAATCACTATAGCTAAAAAAGACATACCTTTGTGAATAAAAATTGAGTTTGTGCTTTTGGTAAGATCTAAGACAGGGGTAACATGCACAACCAAATGTTCTAAGCACTTTGTAATCAAAATCTCTTCCATACAAAACTTGAAAAGGTGATTTATGTTGGAGTATAGGGGTAGGTAGTCTGTTGATCAAATAAGTTGTTGATTTGAATGATTCTTACCAGCAGTATAAGGGCATTTATGCTTGAACCAGAAGTGTTAGCCCAATCTCAGTAATGTGTCTACGTTTTCCCTCTACCCTAGCGCTATGTACAGAGGTATATGGACTAGAATGCCTAAGTTCAATCCCAGATTCTAAGGTAATTTTGTTAAAGTTTTCGAACTCTCCTCCACAGTCAAATTGTAGTGTTTTAATCTTCTTTTCCAACTTGATTTCCACCAATTTTTTGAATTGAGAAAAGATATTTAGTGCCTCAAATTTGTGTTTCATAGGGTAGATCCAAGTGAATCTGCTATGATCATCAACAAAGATAATATAGTACCTAAACCTTGAGGTAGAATTCTTTGGTGTTGGTTCCCAAACATCTGTGTACAAGATCTAATGGACATGTGATGAGGATATATTAAAGGTAATGCATGAGATTTACCAAATTGACATGCTTAACAGAAAACTGGACTTTCATTAGCTTCAGTGAATTTATTACAGGACTTTGGAACTTGACTCAACACATGGTTTGAAAGATGACCTCGTTTTCTATGCCAAACATCAAGCTCTGACTGTAGCAACTTGACACCTTCGGTTGACTCATCACAACTGGAACTCGTTGAGAAGCAATTGGAATTATTTTAGTGGTCTAAATCTTTGGTTGTGAGTTTGGATTTAGGATTTGGCAAGCTCAGCTGATACAGTCTATATTTAAGCATCCTTTGTAGCAAAATCTTCTTCATTTGTAGATCCTTAACAACATGACAATCAGGAAAAAATTCCATAAATACATTATTATCATTTGTAAATTGAGAGACACTTATGAAGTTATTCTTAATTGTAGGCACATGTAACAGTCTATTTAGTGAAAAAGACTTATCATTCAATTTGTGAATATTTCCTTTTCCAATATGTGCAATTTGTAAGGAACTTCCATCACCAACTAGCAGTTTCTCCTTACCTTGATATTTCTTAATAATATTCAGATTATCTTTGTCAATTGTCACATGATTGCTTGCATCAGAATCTCAAAACCAAGCTGGGTCTTCAAGAGTTCTTAGTGAAGCCACATATGCAGTGGGAGATGAGCTATTATTTTCATGATTTTGATTGCTAGGTCTGCTACCCATGTATCTGTCTCATATATGTTAAAACATCAACTGGCTGAGTGATTGTTAAGTCCACAAATCGGGCAAGGTCCCTCATTTTCATTTAGCCTGCCTGCTTGTTCTACTAGACCCTTGTTCTGCCTCTGAAATTCAAGGTCTTGCCACTATTAGTTCTTCTAAAGATTTTACCACCACCTAAACCTATTCATTGGGCGAGCTGTATACTTGACTGGCCAACATTCACTGATGCAAAATTGTTCTTAACTTGATTCAAATACTCAAGTCTACTTTCAAAATTCATTAGCACAGAAGATAGTTCATACCATGACATATTGTCCATTTTATTAATCTGCACTACAATAGGTGTATATTCTTCATCCAATCCTGATAAAACCTGAGTTACAAGATCATTGTAATTAACTATTTTTCTAGCTATTTACAGGTTATCATCTAGCTGTTTGATAATAGTGAGATATTGGTCCATGGTTATAGAGATTTCCTTGTCTTCTGCAACTCTCTAGTAAGGAATACAACCCTTGACTTGTTCAGTATACCATAGCTTTATTCCACTACAGTCCATAACATGCTTGAGCTGGTGCACCGCATGACCCTTGTTGTTATTTCTGGAGTCATAGATGAGTTCAGTTGAAATCCACTTGTTATACTCAAGATTCTGAACCATCCCTACTGCTTCTTCTACACCGGTGGTGGTCTGTGTGGTTAGAGATTCTATTGGGCATTGCTTTGTTCCAGGTAAGTAACCTTCCAGATTATGCCCTTTGATTATAGGCATAATCATATTTTTCCATAGCAAAAAGTTATTCCTGTCTAGTTTCACCGATGGAGTTTGGGTAAGATTCATCCCAAATGGTGAGACTTTATTCACGATAATTTGGGTGGATGGTATAGTGCTTGATTCAATTGAAGTAGACCCGTTGCCTGTATTAATGTTACCATAAGGACTCTGATACCAAGTTTGAGAATAGAATCATTTTTTTAAGAAAAAAATTCAGCTCATTGAGCTTCTCTTTTCATGCACCTTATATACATATTAATGCAATGCAAACAATTACATATGGAATAATCTGATTCTATCAACCAAATTCTACCAAGTGGCTTAAGTTTCCTAATTCATAAAACGGATCGGCTGAACAATTTGTGTTAGAGATGCGTTTTTATTCTATTCGAGGTAACTTCAACAATTATGCTCCTTGGACATGGATTGCTGACAGGGAAGGGGTGACGCGTGTGGTGGTAGTGTGGGATTGAGTGTTGTATTTTTTTTTTCAAACTGTCCTGTCATATATTTACATGTGTCATCTCTGTTGTTGAGTCGGTCAGTGAGTTTGTCACTGTAGCAAGGTTCGTAAGTTCAATGCCTCATGTAGCTTCACTTTAAGAAACCAATTGTGATCCATTTAAAATTTAGGTAATAGTAAATTAAATTTTATTTTTGTGTTTGTTATGTTAATAAAAATTGTAAAAGTCACTTTTTCTGTGTTATCCTTATTTTTTACACAAAGTTTCTATCCCCGTGGAGATGATTTTTTTTACTTTTAAGTAAACTTACTTATGAGCAATATTCTAAAAAGAGTAAAGCGTGATTAAGCGTAGAGATCAAACTTCAAGATTTACAAGCATATGTGAGGTCTAGGCATAAAAAAAAGTTTTCTTATTTTTTATTTTTAATCATTCTGAAAATCATTTAATAATTAAAATAATACATATAAAATATCTAAAATTATAATATTACTATATTTACTTTAATTCATACGATTAATCACTTATACAATCAACAAATTTTCGAAATGCAAATACTAACTATTTCTCATAATTTCAACTTTCAACTAGACAAGTTTTACAAATAAATTTATACAAATTTCATACATACTTTCAAAGTTTCCAACAAAACGAATATCTAGAATGCTAGAATACAATGTCACAACTCAAAATAAAAATACGGTAAAATAAACTTTGAAACACTAATGTATGTATGATTCATACGCAAACAAATTATTATTCAACAACTACACGTCCAAGAATATTTATTTCGAAATTAAATGAACTAGTTAATGTATTGTCTTCAATCTTCACCAAATTCGAATTTCTTACTTGAACCCGTTGAGGAAGGCATATTGAATTTGGAGCAATCAAGCTTCATCGTTTTCCAACTTTCCTTTGGCCACTGTTTTGTTTGAAAAGTTCTAACGTATTTTCATTTTTTTTTTACTTTTGTACAAATAAATTAATTGAAAAACTTAAAAATAAATTCAAATAAAAGGTTTAAAAAAAAACTAAAAAAATGACTAGACTCACATTAAGCGGTAACTGTTAAGTTGACAGCTTAATTTCATGCTCACTTGGCGCGTCACTTGGCGCGGCGTTTCACTCGCGCCTTATGCCTAAGCATAAACACATTTTTTTAAAATACCGAGTAACCACTTTTTTGAATCATATAAAAATTTATTTAAAAAGTAAAAGAATGTTAAAAGTGGCTTCTATTTGTTCTCATATGATGGTCACTACGACTTCGTTTTAATCGTTATGCAATTTTTTTTCTTGAAAAAAATGTGAACAATATCCTCCAACATGCTCTAATTATATTATTATAAGGATAATCTACACAAAGTAGTCGAGTCATATACAAATTGCTAAAAATATATTGATAAAAATTATTTTTAGCTCAATTTAGTGGTAAATGTGGAGTGAAATATTTCAAAAATCATTGAACTTGTACATTGCTCGCAAACTTCTCACTGAACTTCAAATTTTTTTAACTTACTCACCGAACTTACCTTGTTTGCACTCCATCTATCACTCATTAAAATCTGTTAAATCTTTTACTGACGTGGAGGATGGTAATCTTGTGTGGCGATTAATGGCGTACCATGTCAAAAAAAAAAAAACTACCATTTCATAAATACAAACAAAGATCAATACTTCCAACTTCCCACACACACAAACTCACACAAAAAGGAGGAGAAAACAAAACAAAACAAAACAAACCGACCGATTGCCTTGGACAGTTAAAACGGGCGGAGAGCAAAAACTGCAAGCTGCACAAGAAACACAAATTATCGAACTACTGCCAAAAAAAAAAAAAAAATCCAACATACATTTTAAGTTATTTTAAAAAAAAATACAAAAATGAAATGAAAGTAAAAATATTTTCAATTGAGTTGCTGTGCATGATTTTGTCTCTAATGGAACACGTTTTTACGCTTTAAAAAAATCAAACATCAAACTCATATATTCTTGACCCGACATTAAACCCCCAAATTAGTTCCAAAACTTCTCCAAAATCTCCTAAATCGCTCAAGAACCCTAATCCCAAATTATCATCTTCTCCATAAACCCTATCCAAATCTTCATCTTCATCTACTCCCATTTGATGTAGTCCATAAATAAGGAGCTCACCGTCAGCATGTCGATCAGTTTGTAGCCCAACGAAGACAATCGCTTTTCACATACAAGGACAGAGTTTGCGATGACAATGTCTGAAGCATCTGGACAGAGAGGCGTACGAAGCTTCTTCTATTGTGTCAATGGGCATGTGCGAGGACTTCATGGATGGAAGCGAATTTCGAAAGGAGACGGATGTCGAGTTTCTAGAAAGCCTGATGCCTGTAATTTTTTTGATTGGGGTCGACAAGTCACTAGATGATAGGTACAAGCTAGTAATAAATGGGCAGTAGCTACGCTCCAAGAACAAACTCGAAGAAGAGAATAGAAAAAAATTGTATAATTCTGAAAATGTGTAAGGGTGCATTTTGGGTAGTCCTCATGCTCATTGTTATTAGTTTGTTGTTCTAATTGTGTTTGTTGGTGTAATGTAGTTCATAGTATGTTGTTTTTGTTAACATGTCCTTTGTTGTTCTACAGTTGAAGTGAATCGGTGGCTTATTTTTTCACAGTTGTGGAACTTGTAAAATATAATGTTCAGTGATTACTCCTATAAAGTTAGACCATTAACTGAATATTTTATAAAACAAATTTAGTTTTTACAAGAATAGGTGGGAGCAATTTCGTTTTTTCTATAGATGAAATGACTACCTATATATGAGAGCAATTGCTGGTGAGAAATTAGCACTTCAGTGATTACAATTCATGACAGCCAACCATGATTTGCAAGTTTCAAAATTCATCATCTACAACAATTCATCATCTTCCATAAACATTCAGTTTCAGCCCATGAATCCAAAAGTTGACAAAAAATTGTTTAATCCATCACTACACGTTTACATTTCAAGTTGCCTACAATGACACAAAAGTAATAGCGGTTTACAATTCAATTTCTACAAGAAGTGGTTGCAATTGTATTTGCACGTCGCCGTGAAAAAACTCTAGCGGCATGTAGCTGTGAACACTCATCAGCCTCTATATCCCTCAGTATGTCAATCATTTCCTCCAAGGTTTCTGTCAGTCCCTCATTCTGGTTTTCATTTCCAGCAGTTGGTGGCATGTTTAGATCATCAGTGACAAGTGTTCGACTGTTGAGGGATGATTGCATCGATTTGTAGCCAATTTCCCTTATTCAAATATTAAACAAAGAGTATGAACTAATAGAAAAATAATGAAGTATGGATAAAACTTATACACAAAAATAATCATGAAGTTCGTCTTACACTTGTATGCACTTCCCTGGTTGGTTGAGATTCAACTTCAGCCAAAGAAGCATCAAACATATCATGTAACCGCAAACAGAAAACATCAATCCCGTAACTATAAAATGTTTTTAAGTTTAGAAAAATGCTAATTTACTTACATCCAATATGACATGTGACGTAGCACGGCAAATGGAGCATGTTATTATTACTTGTCATTTTTTCCCGACATACAATCTCCCTTGCGTGTTCACCATGACTTCCTCTGCATGTTTCCTTCTTTTTGTCTGTCTCCATCCTCTACCTGGAGTTGTCTAGTTTGGCAGCTTAATGGGTTCCAGATCGACTTCCGTCCACATGCTTCGACCATTGATAGGGTTGAAGATGTTCCCATAGCAACGCAAGTATGTCTCAGTCGTGTAACAATTGTCAACATATTCTTCAGCGTCGTTCCTACAATGTCGTATGACTACCATGGCGTGTAAGCAAGGTATCCTAGTCAATTCCCAATGCCTACAAGCACAATTTCTTTCCTCAAAACCAACCACACATGTACCATAACTACAATCCACTTACCATTTAGGACCCCCAGAAAAGTGTACCATGCATTCTCTAGATCTCTCAGCAATGGATTGCACTTTTCTTCTGATCTTAGGGCAGATTCAACCTTCATAACGAGTCATCTTATCTCGCCTCATTTGAATTCGCTTCATGAATGTCAACTGAATGGATGTAAGCATGTCCAAAATCATTTTCTCACGCTCTTCTAAAAGATTCTTGTTGAAAACCTCACAGTCGTTGTTTAGCAAGATGTCACATTTCGGCTGTATTTGTTGCATCCGGTGTTTGTACTCTATAATGGTATTAGACTTTGCAGCACGCCATATGCAGTCCTTCAATGTTTTACCTTTGAAATTTACACTGAAAATATTGGGTACATGTGGCGTACACAGAACCTATGCTTGGCAGCCAGAAACAATTCTTCGACGGTATTTTGCAGTCTCTTCTGTCGATTAGTCATCAAAGTCCAGCCACTTCCGTTGCTAATATGAACATCACTTTCTCTATGGATCATTAACCACCTCCATGCTAAAGTGTTCTCTTTCTGAACTGTGATGTACACGATGGAATATATGCAATCATTTGCATCGTGACCAACAACGATCTGCATTATTCCACTGAAACATCTCCGTAAATGGCATCCATCTACTCCGGTAACTTTTCTAAAACCATTGACAAAACCATACTTACATGCTTCAAAATATATATAGATGCCCTAGAAAACTTGATTGTCGATTGCAATGTAGATGGTTGAACCCGGGTTTATCCCATAAACCTCTGCAGCATAAGACCACAACTTACCAAATTGCTTCTCAATTGTTCCATGCAACAATTCCTTTGCATGATGTCTTATCTTCCATGCCACATTCCAAGTAATATCAGTCTTCAAGTCTCCTTTCGCTCCCGTAAGTATACTCTTAGTTTTCCAGTTCGGGTCTACCTTGAAATGCTCAATGTAATAGTTAGTCAAGAAGACATAATTGCATGTCTATTGTACTGGTCTCAACTGTATGTGTGCTCAGGAGTATAAGATTTAACTTGGAGACTGCCTGTTATTCCCACACTGGATGCTCATATCCTTCAACTACAACCTGATTTGCATATTCCCTGCACTCATTTCCCGTCGTTAGCCTTAGATCTAACATTATACCCATTCAAGGCTCCGTATGTTCTTACCGCCTTTCAAAATTCTACAATATCCATAAAGAGCTGACCAATAACGAATTGTAGATTACTCATATCAGCTTCCGTAAATAACTATGGAAATCGATACCTAACATCGTCATCAGACGAACAATCGGACACAAGCTCTTCGGAGACGGTACTCCAAATCAGCAATCTGAGCATCGACTTCAACATCATGCTCATTCATACCCTCCGATTTACAGACATTCGAGCCTACTGTTTGTTGAACGTCCGATGGCACCTTACTCCGACCTGAGCTATGCAACAATGAGAATCCACCACCCTGGTAGAAAGGCATGCTATCAGGAAGATTCCCACCCAATAAGTAAGAACTGAGTCCCATCTATGATGTTATGTTCATACAAATTATCATCCCCTTCGAAGTCCAACTCGATTCCAGAATCATTGAAATATGGGTCCTCGGTGGTGTTGCCATCTATGTTAAAGAATTGAAAACATCAGAAAACAACTAAAGAAATCATCACATAAATCCAACAATGAAATTAGACGATACACTTCAAAAAACTTGTAACCCATAAACTAAAATGACCATAACTATGAAGCCAACGTAAAGCTCATAAAGTTCAATAAACTTCAAAAATCAGACACTGGTATGGCCAAAAAACAATGAAATAATATTATACTTGTAGCCCACAACCATAAAGTCGAAGATCGTCAAACAAATCCAACACAAAATGACACCTACACTGCCGGCACCACGCACGAAAACAACAAAAAAAAATAGAAAAAAGTTTGATTGTGGTTACCTTCTTGTGGTCCTTCCATGTTCCTATTCGCCAATTATTGAATATGTGGGGTCGATTGTGAGGGTAGAAATCCAAATTTGATGGTTAGAGTTCTTGAAAAAATTTGGAACTAGAGGTTGCGATTTGGAAGAGGTTTGCATAATGCTTTTGATTCTGATGTAGGGTTATGGGTTTATGAGTATGATGTTTGATGTTCTTCTTCTAAGTGTAAAAACGTGTTCCGTTAATGACAAAATCGTGCCCAGCAACTCAATTGAAAACCTTTTGACTTTCATTTCATTTTCGATTTTTTTTAAAATAACTTAAAATGTGAGTTGGATATTTTTGTTAACGCGCTCCATTAATCGCCTTGCAAGATTATCATCCTCCATCTCAACAAAAGATTTAATAGATTTTAATGAGTGATGAATGAAGTGCAAATGAGATAAATTCAATGAGTAAGTTGAAACAATTTGAAATTTAGTGAGTAATATGTCACCACTCTACAAGTTCAATGATTTTGCAACTGTCAATTTTTCAAACAAAATTTAATCACTTCTTGTCTCGCACTCCTCAGAATTAGTCGGGCGAAACTCAGACACTTGAGTAAAAAGAAAAAAAGAAATGTAGCATTTAGGATGTGTTTGATGGATAATATTGAGGAAAGAATATATTTAGAATAATGATATGTTGAGAAAATATGTGGTTAAAAAGTAAGGAAAAGTTATTGATATGATGAAAATATTATTTTAGTGAAGAATGTGTAATTAAAAATGAGTTTTAAAAAAATGTATTTTAAAAAAATTGGTTGAAGGCTTAATATAAGGGTTAATTTCACTAAAGGCCACTAACCTTATCTAAAAATTACAAAATGGCTACTAAAGTTTAAAACTTGCAGAAACGTTCACCGAAATTCATGTGATTTCACAAACGGTCACTGAAATTTTAATTTGTTTAAAAAACGGTCACCGAATGACCGTTATGATTTTAATTCAAACTTAAATGACCAAAACACGTGGACATAAAAGTTTGACCACCTCAAGTGCAAATTTCTTGCCATTAAGTGTCATCTTTGGAGTAAATTAGATGAAAATTATACAAGTGATATTTTAATTTTCGTTTCGCCTATATACGTACAAA
>CAIGRR010524251.1:0-11701 GCA_903798365.1 Fraxinus sp. 1973-6204
CTCGACCTCCAACCGCCGCCGACCCCCCGCCCCCTCCCCCCCCCCCCCCCCTCCCCCCCCCCCCGGCAGGTGGATCCACACTGTACTGATGTTTAATAATAGAAAGGCTCTTTGAAGTTATTTGCATCTAAATATTTGCTATCGAATTTTATAAAACAATACTTTTCCCAATAACTTTTCTTATTTTACTTTCTTCAAATAAGATTTACCACTTTTTCTAGATTATAAGTAATATTTGACCAGGAGTAATATGTTCATGTTTTGCTTGTGTATTATGGCTTGTGTTCTGGCTTAGTGAAATCAGTAACGTCTACTGCTGCATTGTGGTGGCATAAGGTTAACATACTATACTAGGTTTTTGAGATGATAGATGCATATGAATACAAATTCCTAATAAATTAGTTTACAATGACTTCTCAGTAGATTATAGCTGAAAAATGCTATATACTCTTGGTGTCGTATAATATTATTTGTTGCAACTGTTCCTAAATATTTGGGTGCTCTCTAAGCAGCATCAGACACTAATACTTGACATGAACACGACTCTACATGACACGGATATGCTGACACACAATTTTTTTCAAAAAAGTACAGGACTCTTTGATATAAATTATTTTAAACTCTCTAAATTTTTCAACAAAGGCGACACTTTTTATATAGTGGTATCTTTTGGATTGGAGGAGTGTTATTTATTATAGGTAGCATTATTTCTGTATAAATAACTCTTGAATTTGATGAATAAAGAAATTTAGCCTAAATTTCAAGTGGATAAACAGTTGTGGGCTGATGAAATTGTCTTCTCTGTTGTGCAGTTATGAATTTCTCATGCAGCGTCGACAACAAACTCTGGGCCCTCCCCCTAAGAAACTACTGGATATAGTAAAACGCTTAGAGGAGGGTCTATGGAGGAGTGCTACGACCAAGGTTTGTTATATTTTTATTTTTGTGATGCGATTTTACATCTATAACGAGGGCTATTTATTAAGTGAATAATTAATTGTTAATCATGTAAACATGTTTTTATTTTTTCTCTCCTTTCTTGCATTATCAGGAGGAGTATCTGAACCTGCAAACCTTGGAGAGTCGTTTACATCTGCTGATTAGACGGATGAGTAACCATAACCAGCAATTTTCACATGCTAATACTTCCTCTTCCATTGGTACAATGATTCCGACTCCTGGATTAGCTCAAACAGGGACTCCTGGATTAGCTCAAACAGGGAATTCAATCCTGACAAGAACTTCATCGGTCGATAGTTGTGTTGTTGCTAACAATGGTAATTCAATTGCATCCCCCACTGTCAATACTGGAATCTTCTTGCCAGCTGGAAAGGGGCCTTCTGGGACTGTGCATGATTTTTTTAGTTCATTTAATGCTTCTTTATTTTCTTATTTCTCTGTAAACGAGTAAAGCTATCAACTTGCCTTTGCTAATTCCCGTCTCACAAGACAAATATTTGCAGGTACTTTGGCTGGTGGATATCAACAATCATCTTCCGGTTTCTCAATCAGTTCAGGTGGAAATAGTATTTTGACTTCCATGGGTGTACCGAGAATGAACAGCCAAATGATACCCACTCCTGGATTTAGTAATCCTCGCAATGATGTGAATAATAATGCCAATTATCAATCTTCCATGAACCCGGAGTCATCTACTAATGTTTGTGCATTTCCAGCTGTTGAACCTACTATTGTATCACAGCCAATGCAGCAAAAGCAGCATGTTGGTGGTCAAAATAGTCGTATGTTGCATAGTATTAGTGGTCATATGGGTAGGTCCACCTTGCAGCAAATGTCCTATGGAGTGTCACCTGGGTCCTTAAATGGTGGGGTAGGGTTGGTTGGAAACAATATACCGCCAATGAATGGTCCGGAAACTTCAGAGGGCTATTTAACGGGAACCATGCATGGGAACTCCCCAAAATCCTCACACCAACATTTCAATCAACATCAGCGACCAGAAATGCAGGGTACTCTCTTTCTCTCTTAAAATGTGTAGAACATCTTTCTGTTGCCTTTTACTTGCACCCTTACTGTAACTAGGCCACTTGCAGGTGACAGATATGAACCTGGTTCATCTGATGCTTCGGGGTCTGGAAACTTGAATGTTCCTGTAACCACTGTTGAGTCAGTGATGAACGATAAGAAATTTAATGCAGTGTCCTTGCAGTCCATGCCCAATTCAAACCCCCCTTTGATGGCCAATCAGTTGAATATGCATGCAACTCAACAGGTGATAAGAATGAAGCCTAAACAATTTCAAAAGCCTACGTATCACTTTCAGCATCAGCAACTTGGTCAACATCAACTCCAACAAGAGCAGCAAAGTCAAAGACACCAGCTTTTGCTAAAGAATGCTGCCTTTTCAGAGTCTCGGCTGCCATCTGATATAGGTTCTAAAGTAAAGCCCGAGCCCATAACAGAGCACCATGATGAAAATCCACGCTCACAAGTCTCTGAGCAATTCCAATATTCTGATATGCAGAATCAGTTACCACACAATTCTATGGAAGACCATTGTAGAAGTTCTCAGTTCCTTTCACACCCATCTTACTCGCATGATATCTGTTCATCAGTAGCTCAAACTCCTGAGCACATGCAACAATTTTCGCATCCGCATCAATTTGCTCCTAATTCTCAAAATGATTTTAGTGGTTTTTCTAGTAGTGTCCAATCAGATTCAGCGCTGCATGATTTGTGGCATCCCAAGTCTCATGATGGGTCTCATATGGCAGGGAAATCCCTTCAGGATCAAATTGTGCCAGAGGAATTTCGTCAGAGAATACCTGGGCAGGATGTAGCTGAGCGAAATAATCTATCCTCAGAGGAATCAATGATTGGTGAACCTGATGCTACCAAATCTGCAGAATCTCCAAATGTGGGTGGTGCTGGGTGCAGATCTGGTAACCTTAATCGTGAACTACAGTTCAAGAATCAACAGAAATGGCTGTTACTTTTGAGGCATGCTCGTCGATGTCCCGCTCCAGAGGGGAAATGTGATCCTAATTGCGTAAATGTTCAGAAACTGTTGAGGCATATGGAACAATGTAGTGTATTTCAATGTCCATATACTCGCTGTCGTGCTACAAAAGTTCTGGTTAATCATCACAGGCATTGTAGGGATACAAGTTGCCCGGTTTGCATTCCTGTAAAGAATTACGTGAGGTCATACCTAAAGGCATATGGTCGCCCTGATCTGGTTTCTGGTCTGCCAAGTTCAGTCAATGGATCTTGCAAGTCCTATAATACTAGTGAAATTATGGGTATGTCGACACGCAAGATGAGTCCAGCTATTGCAGAAACTCCAGAAGATTTACAGCCTAATGTTAAACGCCTAAAGATGGAACAAGCCTCCCAACCTCTTGTGCCTGAGAGCGAGAGTTCTGCTATACCAGTTCCGATCATAAATGAACCTCATTCCCTCAAGGATGCACAGCATATTGAACAACATGTTAATCCTTGTGTGACAATGGAACCAGAAGTTCCCAAAGTAGATATGGAAATTTCTGTTAGTAAACAAGGAAGTCCTATAAGTGTTGAGATGAAAAATGAAAATTTGGATGATACCCACCTCCAGAATACTGAAGACTCTACTATCAAATCGGAGAATTCTGTTGTACAGAAGGTGCAGGAGGTCATTAAGATTAAGAAGGAATTGGACCAGGGTAAACAAGAAAATACGTCTCTACCTTCAGAAAATGCATCCAAGTCTGGGAAGCCAAGCATAAAGGGAGTGTCATTGACAGAATTGTTCACTCCTGAGCAAGTCCGGGAGCACATTGCAGGTCTTAGACAGTGGGTTGGCCAGGTAAGTTGGTAGAACCTTATCCAATGCTTTCATTACTTTTTAATGGGGGTGAGTGGGAGTGCAGATGTATAAGTTATATCATTGTTTCAGCACCATTAAGTTGTTGGCCTATTTGCTGCATTTCAGCCACTATAGAAATTATTAAATCTGTCAGTAGAACTTCTTGGATTCAATCCTACTAAATTCACGTTTTCTTTTACAGAGCAAAGCAAAAGCTGAAAAGAATCAAGCTATGGAACATTCAATGAGTGAAAATTCTTGCCAGTTGTGTGCAGTTGAGAAGCTTGCCTTTGAACCGCCGCCTCTATATTGTACGCCTTGTGGTGCTCGCATAAAAAGAAATGCAATGTATTATACCATTGGAGCTGGAGATACTCGTCATTGCTTCTGCATTCCATGTTACAATGAGGCTCGTGGAGACACCATCATGGCTGATAGAACTCCTATTCCAAAGGCAAGGTTGGAGAAGAAGAAAAACAATGAAGAAACTGAAGAATGGGTATGTTATTTCTGCTTTTTATAATATTTTTTGACCATGAAACTGTTCCCTTGAGATACTAAGTAATCTGCTTTGTGCAGTGGGTTCAATGTGACAAGTGTGAAGCTTGGCAACATCAAATATGTGCATTATTTAATGGCAGAAGGAATGATGGTGGACAAGCTGAGTATACATGCCCAAATTGTTATATAGCAGAAGTGGAAAAAGGAGAACGTATGCCATTACCACAGAGTGCCGTTCTTGGAGCAAAAGATTTGCCTAGAACAATTTTGAGTGACCACATTGAGCAGCGACTGTTTGGACGATTGAAGCAAGAAAGACTGGACAGGGCAAGGGCTCAAGGAAAAAATTATGATGAGGTAATTCAGTTGAAAGAAATATGAGAATGTGTAGAATCAGTAGACGCTTCCATTATCCTTGAATTTAGATAGTTTTTATTTAAGAAATGTACGTTCCACGTGTTGCTGATGAATATTTTGAATTTGTTATCCGGGTCATCTTAGACTAGAGATTCTTAAGGGGTTTAATCAATGTACGATGATACTATTTTAATAATTTCGAATATTCATGTGGTTCTGAAATAGATAAGGGCTCCTAAAGAAACTTTTGTTGTACTATGTAATAGAGTTCGAATTTGGTCACTCATGTTAATTATGGAGAATATGGCACTGAAATATTATAGTAGTCATCTTAGCATTGTGGAACTATATTCTGTTATGTTTTATGAATAAGCTGTTAATGCTGGCTTTGCATTAACTGATGGAGATTTCTAATACTATTTTGATTGTAATGTCTTTCTTGATTGCTTTTTGAAATGAAGCCCTTATTTGATCCCCATTTTTTCAAACATACATTTTTCTCTCTATTAACCACAGATTCTTCAATAAAATAATATTACACTTAAATCTAAAACTTTTCTTTATTTTTTAACCACACATTCTCCATCGATCTACTATTTCAAAATACATTCTACACCAAAAATGGGGCTCAAACAGGACTGAAATTTGGATCCCATTTCGTCTTTCACAGTTTCTATTAGTCTTCAAGAATATGAAAACCTATTATATTTCCTTCTTTGGCATTTGGCAAATCTTCTTCATTTTCTTTTCTTATTTTTTTTGTCTGTGGGGGTTGTCTTCATTGCGTGTACTTGTGCATAAATCCTCACATTGAAGTTCTAATATAGTGCATTCCAATGGTGTAAACTTTTACTTTTTGGTTTTCTATTTGTTATTTCCCTCTTACCTTTTTATTTTGTATTCTTCTTTTTCAGTTATGTGATTACTGTTACATCGATTTTTCCAGGTTGCTGGAGCAGAAGCACTTGTTCTAAGAGTTGTATCATCTGTGGATAAGAAGTTGGAAGTTAAACCTAGATTTCTTGAAATTTTTCAAGAGGAAAACTTTCCATCGGAGTTTGCATATAAATCTAAGGTATGATAAGACTAAAAATGTAATCTTCCATGTTGCCATACAAATCTAGGGTAGGCTGTACACAATTTAAACGCAGGTTGCTTATGGTGATCTAGTTTAAACAGCTGAGGGGTTGCTCAATTGGTCAGGCTTTGGGTTTGCTCTCCAATGACCACCAGTTCGAGTCCCCTCAGGGCCATTGAGGTGAGTACCGGCTGTAAACTTCAGAGCCCCATGGGATTAGTCGAGGTGTGCACAAGCTGACCCGGACATCCACGGTTATAAAAAAAAAAAAAATAATTATATGAATACACACCATTTTGAAAGAATTTAAAATAATCACTTTTCTTTAGTGCTTTGACTGTCTGCTCTTATTTTCTTTCATCTTCTTATGTGAATTGATGGATGCTGACCTCTCTGAGCCTTCAATGTTATTAAATCCATCTGATCTGGTTGTAGAAATTCAAGTTGAAATACATCCTTGCACATTTAAGTTGACTTTGTAGTTTTCTATAATTATGACATATGACATGCAAAACTAATTCTTTGACAAGATTACACTTATAAATTGAATCTGGAAAATGTCATCAATAAACTTCTTGAGCTACGAACTAAAATTTGCATCTTCCAGGTGGTATTATTATTTCAGAAAATTGAAGGCGTCGAAGTATGCCTTTTTGGGATGTACGTTCAAGAATTTGGATCAGAATGTCAGCAGCCAAATCAGCGCCGAGTTTATCTTTCATATCTAGATTCTGTGAAGTATTTCAGGCCAGACGTCAAAACAGTGACAGGAGAGGCTCTTCGGACATTTGTGTACCATGAAATTTTGGCAAGTTTATTCCTCCATTTCATTCCATACTAAATTTTTGCGCCTGATTCATGAAAGCAATAACAAACATTGTTACATTTCATTATATTGACATCTGAACAATATAGTAATTCCCTACAGATTGGATATTTAGAATATTGCAAATTGCGTGGTTTCACAAGCTGCTATATATGGGCTTGTCCTCCACCAAAGGGCGAAGACTACATTTTATATTGCCACCCAGAAATTCAAAAGACGCCAAAATCTGATAAACTCAGGGAGTGGTAAGATTGATAGTCTTCTAATTTGAGAGACTATTTATTTTTGCTATCACTTTTTGATATTGTCATGGGTGTTTATCTTTTATTTCAGGTACTTGTCCATGTTAAGAAAAGCTGCGAAGGAAAATGTTGTAGTTGATCTTACTAATTTATACGATCATTTCTTTGTTTCTACTGGCGAATGTAAAGCTAAGTTGACTGCGACACGTTTGCCATACTTTGATGGAGATTACTGGCCTGGTGCTGCAGAGGACATGATCTATCAACTACAACAAGAAGAGGATGGGAGGAAACAGCATAAGAAGGGAGCTACGAAAAGAACGATCCCAAAAAGAGCTTTAAAGGCATCTGGTCAAGCTGATCTTTCTGCCAATGCATCGAGGGACCTCCTGTTAATGCATAAAGTAATTTTATTGCCTGTGTTTACATTTTTCTTTTGCGTTTAAATTTCTCTAGATCGTAATCTTTTATTTTGAATACCTACCAATTATGATATTGCTGTTATTATTAGTATTTCTAAAACGAAATATTACAGGCACTTAAAAATAGTCATGGTTTATTTGCTTATAGTTATTTATTCTCTCTCTCCTTTTAATTGTTTTTGTGGATTTTCTCTCATTTTGACTGTTGATTTATGTTTTTGATGCTTTTTTCTTTATGTGGTTCTTTCCACCAGCTCTTACTGTTAAACACATTGCTGCATGTCTTTTTATTGGTTCTTATAAACTTTTTCTGTTTTTAGCTTGGTGAGACGATTTCTCCGATGAAGGAGGACTTTATCATGGTTCACTTGCAACATGCATGCTCACACTGCTGCATTCTAATGGTATCTGGAAATCGTTGGGTTTGCAAACAGTGCAAAAACTTTCAGCTTTGTGACAAGTAAGGAGTCTGCTGAGATTTTAGGCATCAAGTTAATTACTATTTTTTGTTTCTCTCTTTCCTGGACCTTTTCTTTCTAGAGCTATCCATTCTACGTGCTTTAGATAGATATTAATAAAAGCTGATGCGTGCTAAGTTTAGATTGCCATGGAGAAGTTTATCAGTCTTTTTCCCTTACCAACAAGAACCCTTTCCCCTTCCTCCGTCAACCTCCCTCCTGGTCAGATAGGGGAAGTGGAGGTAAACTCAGGAAACAGATATTAGATACATATTGAAAATAGAATATCTAGCTTGAACATTCTGCACTCGTGATATCTGTTTTTTTGTATCTTTGAGAGTTATATGGTCCGTCATTGATTTCGTGCCATGTTAGATGCTCCAGCGAACTACTCAATGACCTACTGTTCTATCATCGAGGAGCTTAGTTCCTGTGAGATAGAGGAAACGGAGTGCAATAAGAATTTGTAAAGCTATATATTTGGTGTTGGCCAAAAAAAGTTTGGCATTCAAAAATTAGTTGTTTTCTATCGAGGTTTTCTGCAAAATGAATCCAGTAATATTCTGTGGATTTCTTAATTACTATTATTTCCACGGTAAGTGGTACGCGAGTTATTCTTCAAATCAATTTTATTAATAGTTTCCATCAGATGAGAAATCTCTTTTACTGAAATCACGTTTTCCCACTCATCTGTCATCCACACTTGTATGCAAATGAGTGAAGTCCATGAACAATAACTGGTTGTATAATCAATGTAGTACTGTTTTATTTAACCATAGGACTCCTTTATTCTCTTGGCTTTCTCCAGGTGCTATGAATCTGAGCAAAAACACGAGTACCGAGATAGACATCCTATGAATCAAAAGGACAAGCATGTACTTTACTCGGTAAATTCTGCAGGGTTATAATTTTTTGCACTAGTGGTTTTAATCTTACTTCATTGATCTCCGTTTTCTACATGAATTAGACAGTATTTAGAAGTTGAAAAAACTGCAGGTAGAAATCAATGATGTTCCTGTTGATACCAAAGATAAAGATGAGATTCTTGAGAGTGAATTCTTTGATACGAGGCAGGCATTTCTTAGCCTTTGTCAAGGAAACCATTATCAATATGATACCCTGCGTCGTGCTAAGCATTCCTCAATGATGGTCCTCTACCATCTTCACAATCCCACTGCCCCAGCATTTGTAATGACATGTAATGTATGTCAACATGATATAGAAGCGGGTCAAGGTTGGCGATGTGAGACATGCCCAGATTATGATGTATGCAATTCTTGTTATCAAAAAGAGGTTCGGGTTAGTCATCCTCATAAGTTAACTAATCAATTATCCAATGAACGTGATGCACAAAATAAAGAAGCAAGGCAATTCCGAGTTCAGCAGGTGCTTTTTTCATTTCTTTTATTTCATGTTGTTTCACTTCATTTTGCTACTTTTACATCATTATCGTTAATCTATTAGGTCTTGTTATACACATCACTTTTTGCTCTTTCAATGTGTTGTAAGCCTCTTTGCCTGAAGTGCACTTCAATTAAAATAATTGGACACACACACACACACACACACATTAAAGTCCAAGGTTGGCTTTTTCCACCAGAGGTATAGGTCATTCATAAGTGCCTGAACAAGCTTGCATTCCAAAAGAGATGGTTCATTTGCATTTGAAAGTCATACATGATGATGACCTGTCAGTTCTGATTGCAGATAAGTGTTGCATAGCGATGGGGAAAAACACCTCACTTATTGACACGATATCTATTTTACTTTGCAGCTTAGGAAAATGCTTGATCTCCTGGTGCATGCTTCTCAGTGTCGTTCTCTAAATTGCCAATATCCAAACTGTCGCAAGGTGAAGGGACTTTTCCGCCACGGTATGCTGTGCAAAATACGTGCTTCTGGTGGGTGTGCTCTCTGTAAGAATATGTGGTATCTTCTTCAGCTTCATTCTCGAGCCTGCAAAGAATCTCAATGCACTGTACCGCGCTGCAGGTCTGTTCACCTATCTCTATTTCATCCTTGAGAATTTGAAATTTCCTCATATCTCTTTGTCATCACTCAAGTGGAACGCTAGTTTTGTTCTAGAAATCATATGAATTTATGTACAATGTTTTGATGCAGAGATTTGACTGAGCACATTAGAAGGCTGCAACAGCAATCTGATTCCCGAAGAAGGGCAGCTGTGATAGAAATGATGAGGCAGCGTGCTGTAGAGGTTGCTGGGAATTCCGGATGAGCCAGTTGTACATTAATAGTGACATTTTGATTTACTCTTTCACAAGAGAATTTAGTCATAAACCGCTTTGTTTATAGGCCGAACTTGGGTGGTAAAAGAGGTACACTTTCTTCGGGACAATTTTTTCCGTACATATTTTTCCGGATAAGCTCCATACTGAAGTTTACAAAGATCAGATACTGCTCCAGTCTGCAACATCAACTGCATACTGAAGTTATAAATCAGAGACTGCCCATGTCTGGAACGACCAACTATATTGTTCAGATTGTGCAAGGGTGTAGAAGTATGTAACTGAATAAGTGTAGTACTTTAATTTTGCCATTGTTTGAGGGCATGTGTACCATATCTTTCTTGATGTGTCTATAGATTATTTCACTTTCCAAAGAAATCACACGGGGGATTGCAGTTTTTCTTTTTGTATGCTGATTTCCTCCAAACTTCGTGCGTGAAGCAATAAATAGCTTAATTAATTTGTCAATATATTATGTTGGAACTAAAATTTTCTTTTCCCTTTACTTTTTATAAAGGTTGAACCCCAACCTTGAGGGTTCCACACCACGTCACCACCCCATCCCTTGAGTATCGTGGAGGAGATAAATCGCGGGAAGTGCTTCAGTAGGCTAGAGTACAAGAGTTGTCATACTGGTGCTCACAAAGAATTCAATTTCAAATCTTGTTAGAGGCAATAATCGAATCCTCATACTGCGGCTGTCAGTCGAGATTACCTCACTCATGTCCTTTGCACCACCGAGCTATGCCTCGAGAGGACTTCCCTTTACTTTTATATGTTGGTAGTTGATGGATCACTTAGAACTCCTCCAAGATGAGAGTTAAACCTTGATGGCATGTTTGTTGTGTAGGACTAATTATGACAAAAATTTCTATGTTTTCTTCTTTAATACAATTTAATCTTTATGTAGTTCAATGTAGCTGCCATAGAGGCATAGGCCGCCATTTTTAACTGAAGAAATAGAGTAAGGTTCGTGCTTTAAAGGCAGCTGCCTACGTACACACTTTATCTAAAAAATGTTTAATCTTATTAATTTTCTTTGTTTTTATCAAGTTGTGCGAGTAACAGAGCTAGAGGGGCAGGTGGTTCTCGATTATTTCAAATATTGTATATAAGCAATTTATGTTAATGATCGTTGGTCTATGTGATAGTGAAGCTAATATTGAATTGTCTGATGAACAAAATGTATTTCAACTTCATTGAATAGTGTAATAGTAGCCTCATTATCCACATAAATCGATTATGATTATCACTCTCATACATTCCACAAGACGTCTTTTAAGTTTTGTCAAATAATTAACTGTTTAGTATCATATCATAGTTAGCCATTGGTGGGTCTTACACTTAATTAGTATTTAATATCAGTAATTTGTCTCGAGCCCGTTATAGTTACAAGAGTGGGTCATGTCAATTTGAGAAGGGAAAAAATAACAATTTAGGCATCAAGTATAGGCTGCACAAATTTAAGGGAATAAATTTTAACTT
The DNA here is from genome assembly GCA_903798365.1 of Fraxinus sp. 1973-6204. Taxonomy (NCBI): domain Eukaryota; kingdom Viridiplantae; phylum Streptophyta; class Magnoliopsida; order Lamiales; family Oleaceae; genus Fraxinus; species Fraxinus sp. 1973-6204. The sequence continues at coordinate 11,424 of CAIGRR010524251.1, forward strand.
TTTAGAAATCACGTGGCAATTACATTTTATTAATTAAATAAAAAATTATTTATAAAATAATATCAATTTCTCTTCAGTCCGACCACAGTTACGGCATCCATTCCGCCACAATCTCCTCTTATAGTTGCAGATATCTACCCCTTGTCAACATTCAATAACTTAGTCGGAGGAAATATAAATCTACAGATATCGTCGGCGACTAAGCATCTTTTTCCGTGACGAATTGATCGCCGCTCAATTAATCATCGGCTCAGATAGTAGAGAGAGAGAGAGAGAGA
>CAIGRR010524283.1:0-10248 GCA_903798365.1 Fraxinus sp. 1973-6204
CCGAGGGTCTAAGAAGCCATCAAAGGTTGGGGCATCCAATTTAATGTTTCTAAAGAAACGTTCATCGTGGTAAGGAGGAGATTGAGTATCCTGAGGGTGATGTTCTCGCTCCTATTCACGAATGTGATGTCGTCAGCCACCTTGGGGGCGCGACGATAATGCCTATTACTGGATGCTTCTGAGTGCTCAGTTTCAGTCGAGTGTGGGGTTTGTTCAAAGGTGGACATCATAGCAGCTAAGTCTCTAGTTTTCTCACGAGTAGCGGCAATCTCAGCTTAGATAGCGGTAACTTGGGTGACAAGTTGTGCTAATTGACGAGTAAGGATATCAAATTGAGGTGGGTCCATGATCAAGTTATGGGAACTAGATGTGATAAGATGACCACTACGCAACTGTATGCAATGCACTACCAGCTAGATGAATGTATAAAGAGATCAATGAACAACTCAATTTAAACTTGAAAATAAAACCTGATTGAATTTTTTTTTTGGGGATTATGCAGATCCAAATATGGCAAGCTAATATTGCTGATCTATATAAAATAGTAAAGCAAAGGTCAAATACGAATCGACAATGTAGTCACGTAGAATGATGAGAGTATAACACTGCTGTGACGTAAAATAAGTAGGATAAAATGGGTGAATAACACAATTATGAGTTTAGTGACGTGAATTTGTAGGTAAATGAGGAATAACAGCAACACAAAAATTTAATTGACGCAATTTTATAATGAAACAGTAATATAAACCAAAAATAAAGGAATAGTAACGTCCATGTTATCCGTTGAAGCAAATGCGTATCAAGAAATTGATCTCCAGAGACAAGAAACAGTAGCTTTCCCTTTTGTTTGCTGAAGGAACTGTGCCAATCAACGGATGACAGAGAGGTGTACCTACAAAATGTTAGAAAATACTTTTTTTTTTCACTAAAACAAATTACACAGTATAAAAATTGAGACCCAAAACAAGGCCCAACATACGAAAATTAAAATAAATTAAAAAGATACTTTAATGAGGGCCAAGTAACAATGGGGGCCCAAAAGAACACAATTTTTTTTTTTAAACTAAAACTAAATTACAAAATAGTGGCCCAAATTCAGAAGCAGAGCTCAAATTAAAAGAAATACCAAGGCCCAAATTGATAAATTGGTAAATTGGCCCAACTTAAAGAATTACCTAGGAAAGAGAACACGAATGAATTTAATTGCAACAGAGATACAGCCAACCTCAATTGCCAACAGAGGACGAGACACCGACCGACGAGCAAATGGTATGCCTTCACGTGTGGTCGACAGTAAACGATGTAGGCGGAGTTGGTGGCGATGGTTCTTCCCCTTCTCCCCAATCTCTTTTGTTTCTCTACTAATTTCTTCTCCTCTTTCCTGTCTTCAGTTGGGCCAGTGTGTTGGTTTCGGTCTTGTGCGTGGATGGGTGGTGGGTTTGTGGTGGTTTATAGTTTGGAAGTCTTGGATTGTACGTTGGTTGTTGAAAGGGAAGGTGTTGCTGGAATTGTTTTTTTTTTTTTCGGGACCTGTAACTGGGATTGGTTGTGGTTGTGAGTTATTGAAAGATGCCGATTTGAACAGTGGATGTGGTGTGTAGGGGAGACTGGTGGTAAGCATTGTAGTTGTGTAAACGAATTAACTCCCAAGTTTATCAATAACAAAACTATTATCAAACCAAGGAATTAAAGCTAGAAGAAAGAAGTAAGAAGAAGAAGAGAGTGAGAAGCCTAGAAGAAAGTCGTGAAGGAAGGGAAAAACGTGGCTATGGCCAATCTCAAAATTANTAATGAATTAAAGCCCAAAACTGAAAAGAAAGAAGCAAGAAGAAGAAACAGAATAGAAGAAGCCGAGAAGAAAGTGGGGAGAGAAAGAAGAACGTGGCTATGGCCAATCTCAAAATTAATCAATCATTCAACTGTATAAACTGTAATGCAAAACTGTTTAAATAACGAAAACCTAGTAATTGATGGGTTTGGGCTAACCCACTAATACAAGCCAAATAACAATAAAATCAAAAATATAAATAAATAAGGTCCAATAACAATAAAAGTAAATTTTGATGACAATGATGTCCGCATCAAGGTTACCTTGAAGAAACTTATTATTCACATCAAGATGGAGTACTAGTTATAAGCTAGAGACAAAACAAGGATGGAGTTAGGGAGACAAAAAAATTTACACTGAACTGATGCATAAAAAAAAAAAAAAATAAAATTCCATAATTATTTTTAAACTAAAAAAAAAAAAACTAAGTGAGACTTAGCTAGGCATGTCCCCCCTCCCTCAGCCCCTGAGCTAGATAAAAAATGAGTTAAATTGTGGTGAAGTTTGAGAATTGGACTGAATGACTCATAATAGTCAATTTTGCGCGCTAATGAAAGCCTTTGGCCACGAGGCAAGCATTGTAGATCAACGAAATCATTATGTTTCTATTTTTATACGAAAAAATCACTTGCAGCCAACAATATTATGGGACTTGAAAGGTGGACTAACGTCCAAAATTGTTAACTCTCTTGACCCTCCTCCATCAATTCCAGCCCAAAAAGAAAACTTTCAAAAAACAGACCCAAACATAGAATGCAGTAAAGCTTGCCTATTAAGTTTAGGTCAACCCCAAATAAATGAACAACCCCCATCACCGCAGCTTCCCAATTCAATCTCGAGAAAATCAAATTGAAAACCTCCACAGCTTGACCGATCGCTTTTTTGAATTGGCCACGTCAAACACTCTATTCAGCACATAAGCCTAACTTACTACTTATTCACCACAATGACCTTTTTAACAATAAAAGACAAAAATACCCTTTATTTCAAAATTAAAAGGCTGGATTTCCCCCCCGATCCGAACCCCCAAACCCCGGACCTCGACCACTTAGACCCATACACCGTTAACCAATAATAGATTCGCTGTGATTTCTTCAACACAATAAATTTTTTTTTTTGTTTAAATCTTTGATTATTAAAGTTAAAAACACATTATCCATTAATATTATAAGCAAAAAATGAAAAAACCTTGAATATGGAGATAGTGATTAGTGAAAATACCTTGAAGAATGGTGATGCAACACCAATTGAAACAATTAATGGAGAATGAGAAACAAATCTATAGAGAAAAGAGAATTAGAGGTAGGAATGGCAAAAGAAAAAAGAACATAAGAAGGAGAAGAAGATACGGAATAGGAGGAAACTTTTACAACAAACCACAACTATTTTATTCATTCATCAATTGTCATTTGTTTCCAATCCAACACCACATAAATAGCCAAAATAAATAAACCTAAAATAAAGGGCTTGGGCCAACCCATAATACAAGCCCAATAATAAAAAAACCACAATAGAAAATATATCTCGATGGATGCTCGTATCCACTTTCTCGAGGTTGGAGAAAAACTCGACTCTGTCAAGTAGATAAATCATAAGAGGCTGTAATCAATCACCCAACCATAACTAAGAGGTTGAACAAGCTTTTTTCGACGTCCATTAAAGGGTGTCAGCGACGATCTGAATCTATTGTCCCCACCAATTTCTCCTGAATAGGTGGAAGGAGGTCTAGGCAAAGGAAGATCTTGCTGACACCATAAAGCTCCAATAAATCTGGGTCAAACTGCTGGATTGTCTCTTTGGTAATCTATGTACAGTCAGATTTCAACCCAGCGAACAAGGAGGCGCGAACCTCTCCATCATTAGTCAACGCAATCTATTCATATAAAATAGTATCAAGTTTACTTTGTGTGCTGAGAAATGTAGTATTGGGTTAGAAGTGGAAAAAAACTCAAGGTCAAGGTCCACAGATGGTGGTAGAAGATGATCATCGGAGAGATTGAAATTGTCTTTATAAACAACTAAATCCTCAACATTGAAAGTAAAGTGGTAACCAAGATGTTGTGGAAGATCAAGAACATATGCATTTGTGTTAACTTGCTTTAAAAATTTAAAAGGACAAGCACTACGAGCTTGCAATTTGGAGGTGGATCCAGGTAGACGTAGCTCCTGTCTAATTCGGAGCATAACATAATCCTCAATATTAAACTCAATATGTCTTTTATGTAAATCAGCTCGAAGTTTATATGATCCATTACTAGTTTCAAGTTGTTAATTGATCTCAATATGCAAGTTATGAAGATGTGTAGACGTTTCAGCCCACATAAATACTCTAGCATGTTGGGAAAACGGAATGAGATCTAAAGGCTTCCTAGACTTAAAACCATAAACAACTTCAAATGGACTCATACCTAACGATCGATTTATGGAACTGTTATGTACAATTTGAGCTGTATAAATAATCAAAACCCAATTTCTAAGATTTTCTTGGACTAGACATCTTAATAAATTACCAATTACCAAGACTACGGTTAACCACTCCCATTTGATTGTTAGTTTGTAGGTGATACGACGTAGAAAATTTCAATTTAGTACCAATTTTTTGCCACAACGTTCTACAAAAGTGACTGGTGAATCAAACATTCCTATCCGGCACAATGGTTTTAGGAAGACCATATAATTTGACAATTTCATTAAAGTACAATGTGGCAACCTTAGACGCATATGATGTTTTGCTACAAGAGATAAAATGAACCATTTTCGAGAAACGATCGACTACCACAAAAATAGAATCATGCTTCTTCACGGTACATGGAAGTCTTAACACAAAATCCATACTCGCATCTTGCCAAGGGCAATCAAAAACGTGAAGAGGTGTGTATAGACCAATGTTTTGCCACTTCTATTTGGCCAAATGAGGGTATTACATATACTATCTTAGCCAAATCCTTTTTCAAACTAGAGCAATAAAATTGACGTTCAATATCTATGGTTTTACCACACTCAAAAATGACCAGCTAAACCCCCCGCATCAATTTCTCATACTATGAAGTTCCGCACTAAAGTTCGAGAGATGCGCAATTTATTGGCTCTAAAAAGGTAACCCTCCTCAAAGCGAAAATCATTCGCAGTATTTGATTGTCCACCTTGTAAATAAAGAAAGATATCCTTAAAATTGGGACTTCTTTTCCTTAAGTCTTTTAAAATCTATGACCTTGACGTTCATAATCAACAGAAGGGAGAATTGACGACATAATGCATCAGCCGCTTGGTTCTCAACACCCTTCTTATATTTCAAAACAAAAGAATAGGCCTGCAAATATTCAATCCAGTGAACATGCCTAGAATTCAACCTCTTCTGGGAGTTGAGATGATAGAGGGCCCCATGGTTCGAATAAATAACAAACTCTTGGGGCAGCAAATAATAACACCAATAGCGTAGAGTCTGAACAATTGAACACAATTCCTTATCATAAGTTGAGTATCGTTGTTTGGCATCATTTAATTTCTCATTGAAATAGCTATAGTGTGACGTTCCTGAATAACGACTCTACATATTCCTACCTCGGAGGCATCACACTCGACCTCAAAAACTTTGGAGAAGTTGGAAAGGCGCATGCTAGGAGCTTCCCTTTTTGACTAGCTTAAAAGCTTTAGTTGCTTCTTGTATCCAATTAAACTCTTATTTCTTCATGCACACCGTAATAGGAGTCATGATTGTGCTAAACCCTTTGATAAAATGATGGTAAAAGGTAGTTAGGCCATGAAAACTCCTGACGTCACGTATAGTTTTAGGTTGACGCCAATCAAAAATTGCCTGAATCTTGGCATGGTCAGCAGATATCCCCGTAGAGAATATAATAAATCCTAGAAAAATAACTCCATCGGTGAAGAGAGAACATTTCTTAACGTTAGCTTACAATTTTGTTGCATGAAGGGCAGAACAAACCTATTTGAGATGATCTCAGTGTTGTTCCTTAGTTTTACTATAGACGGGAATGTCATCAAAGTAGACGATGAGGAACTTACCCATAAAAGGTCAAAGAGTCTCTATCATTGCTCGTATAAAAGTACTTGAGGCGTTGGTTAGTCCAAACGACATAACCAGCCACTCATAAAGACCATTTTTCATTTTAAAAGAGATTTTCCACTCGTCACCTGGGCAGATCTTAATCTGGTGATACCCAGTCTTCAAATAAATTTTAGAAAATATAGTAGCACCAATCATTATATCTAACATATTGCCAAGCCTGGGAATGAGAAAGCGATACTTCACCGTGATCCGATTGATGACACGACTATCTATGCACATCCTCCAAGAGTCATCTTTCTTAGGAGTCAATAGAGCGAAAACTACACAGGACTTAAACTCTCATGGATGAATCCTTTGTGAAGGAATTCTTCTACTTGCCTATGAAGTTCAGCGTACTCAGTAGGATCCATCCTATAATGAGGTAAATTTGGAAGAGAAGCTCTCGGGATAAAATCTATAGCATGTTGAATGTCCCGTAAAGGAGGTAGTTGGTCAAATAGGTCTTCATGGAAGACATCCAGAAACTCTTGAATGATCGCATGGGCTTAAGTAGGACCTACTATTAAGGAACTCAATGGAACCTCCATTACAACCACAACAAACACAACAGAATCGCATACAAGTGTGCACTCAAACTCCGTAGGGTTAATGATATTTAACCCTTTTCGTTCCTCACTTTTCTTTGTTTCATGCGAGCCAAAGAGTTTTGGGGGTAGTAGGTTAAGGTGAAGTTTTTTCCATTAAACACAAAAGCACATGAGCTGGATCGACCATAAATGGTTACATTTAAATCGAACAACCAAGGTTAACTAAGAATAACGTGACCGACATCCATTGAAATGACGTCATACCATATATGATCCTTATACTCGAGAAACTGGATAGGTACTAGACAACGTTCTTTTACAACTATCGAAAGAGTATCAAACTAAGAGACACTATACGATTGGGGGTGAGAAACTGGTTTAAACCTAAGACAAGATACAGTAGCCATCGAAATTGCATTAATGCAAATACCACTATCTACAATGACTTTACAACCCTTTTTATTGATCTTGGTGTTAGTGTAGAAAATGGAATGACGACACCAATCATCAACATTTTTAGGTTTTGTAAGGATACAAAGTACACCACTTAATTGAGACGTGTCGGGAATAGGGGGTCTCAACCCTAGATCCATGGAAAGGGTCTAAATACAACCTAAGAAGGTATCTTCATTAGCATCCAAGTCCTCAATCTCTTCAACCTTAGGTTCATAAACTTGATTCTCTAACGGGTCATCCACTACACCCTCACGTTTCTTCATAACTATGATTTCTTCATATGGCTCGACTAGGGCAATTAGAAGAAATGTGGTCGAAAGCATTGCAAGTGGGAGTATGACCTTGGAACTTCAGGACCTTTACCTATATTTTCCTTACAAGAGGAACCATAGATGGAGAAAGCCTTAGGATAGACTTAGGAGAATGAGTGGGTGCTGAAGAGATGGGGGCATTGTTGTCACTACGAATTTTATACAGAATCCTAGTAACTAACTCATAGTCTCGGATAAAAGAATAAGCATGGTCAAGAGTAGTAAGACCTCGAAGGACAAGCTCACGTTTAAGATCATCTCTGAGGCGTTGCCGAAACCTACTTAAGGTCATGGCTTCATCCTCAACAACTTGACATCTCATTCTAAATTCATCAAACTGGGTGACGTANTCACGTTTAAGATCATCTCTCAGGCCTATCCTAAACCAACTTAAAGTCATAGCTTCATCCTCAATAACCTAGCATTTCATTCGAAATTCATCAAGCTGAGTGATATACTTAGTCACTATCGATTGCCTTGCGTAAGAGCATTACATTGATCCAACAAATTACCTTTATAAGATTGGGGTAAGTACTTCTCTTGAAGTTGACATTTCATTTCATCTCATCTCCCAATAGGGAGAGTAGGACGTCTCATAAGGAGGTCCTCAACACTTTCTCAGTGGGGTTCTAGTTAATCTAAGACTGGTAAATCGAATTCTCCGATCTTCTAGGACCACATATTCGGTAAAGAAACGATCCATATCTCTAACCTATTGAATAAATACTCTAGGGTCTAAGTAACCATCGAAGGTCGGGGCATCCAATTTAATGTTTCTAAAGAAATGTTCCTAGTGGCAAGGAGGAGAATGAGTATCGTGACGGTGATGTTCCTGCTCATGTTCATGAACTTGATGTCCATCCCTACGGTCACTTCTAACATGTTGTCGACCACCTTGTGGACGGTGATAATATCTATTACTGGACGCTTAAGAGTTTTCAGCTTCAATCGAATATGGGCTCTGCTCAAAGGTGATCAACCTAACAGCTAGGTCTCTATTCTCTTCACCAGTAACAACCATCTAAGTTTGGACAGCCTCTAATTGAGTTTATAACTATTGTTGGTTAGTGGTAAGTTGTGCTAATTGTCGGGTGAGAACATCAAATTGGGAAGGGTCCATGGTCAGAGTATTGGAACTAGAGGTGATAACAAGACAACTACGCAATTATGTGCAATACAACATGGGATTACATAAGTCCAATTATGGCAAGCTAATAATGTAAATGTTTAAAATAATAATGCAAGGGTCCAACGAACTAGTCAAATTCTCCAAACACATTTATAAGTGGGGTAATATTGATAAGTCAATTCAGTTGATGATTCTAGTTAAGTGAGGTGTACAAATAAAGTGCTAGATTAAAAGTAACGGAGAGGATCTAATTGATGCACCTTTAATATGAGGCAGTAATATCAACCAATGATAAAAAAGAGAATAGTGACTCCATATTGTTCAGTTGCCTGAATTGCTAATGCATAGGTCTCAGGTATGCTTGTGTCCTATCCTTCATGTCAAATGTCTTAAGCTTTGGAATCACTCCATTACGTCTGATGGCAATGATAGCAGATGTCGGTGGTTGAGTTGTGGCCATCGATGGTACAACTGTGATGGCGAGATGGGCTGTGAAAATCAGTATCGATCGGAAGTTGGGGTTGCAGTTTGTTGCAGGCTTGGAATCAAATTAGTGGGGTTTGATGGGTTTCACAACAATGGATTTGGGGTGTTAAGAAGAAGATGATGAGGCTGTCGGAGCTTGCTGAATGCTGTATTCGCCTGTTCGGTAGTTTACAGACTTTGAAATGGGGCGTGTTTCGAGTTTCAGTGCAATTTCTATAGGTGAACTGGGAAGGTGATGGTTGCTATGGGTTGATGATGTAAGAATAGGTGGTTGATAAGTGGCAAATGATGGTGAGATGTAGTTGCATGGGAAACGACGGTAGATTGTTGTGGCATGCAACAGTCGGGATTTTCAAAGCACCATTAACAGAGACTGCGATGGGATTGTGGCGATAAAAGTTGCTAGTAGTTGTGACTGGTACGGGAAAGAAGACGGTGTGATGATTTAGGGTCACGTTATGGTTTTTTGTGTATGGGCTTGTTTGGTTTTGGATGAGGGCTATTTTATGTTATGGATTTGGGCCTATTTGAATTTAGTTGGATAAATTATTGTAAGACGGATATCAATTTGGGCTGGGTCACAAGTATGTGTAGGTTGAGCTTAGAGGAAATGAATTAAATGGGCTGAGCGAGTTTGGGTTGAATAGGTTGTTTAACTCTGTACGTATTTGGGTTGAGTTAGGATTATAAGATGTATATGAAAAGGGGATTTGAATGTTATCTAGATAAAATGATTAAATATTGAATGTATGTAACAAAATTTGAAGAGCAGCTAACCATATGACTCTTAATAATAAATAAATTTTCCTTCTTTTTACTCTTTTTTCACCATTTTTTTTGGGAGAAGAAGACAAGAAAATTTTTAGATTGTAATTGAAGTACTTCCTAAGCTTTTGGCTCTGATACCAAGCAGCAATTGAAACAATTAATGGAGAATGAAAAATAAATCTATAGAGAAAAGGGAATTAGAGTCATTAATGACAAAAGAAGAAAGCAACATAAAAAAGGAGAATAATAGCTAATAAGAGGAGATTTTGGCAACAAACCACAAATTATTTTATTCATTCATCAACTGTCATTTATTACCCATCCAACACCATATAAATAGCCAAAATAAATAAATATAAAATAAAGGGTTTGGGCCAACCCATAATACAAGTCCAATATTAGAAAACATAAATAATAAAAAAATTCACAATAGGAAATAAATCTCGATGTCCGCATCAAATGGCGATGGAGATGGAGATGGAGATGGAGAAACATTGAAAAACATGAAAGGGTATGAAAGATTTTCAAATTTATAACATTCTTCAAATTCTCAAATTTCAAAATGGAGGTAAAATAGGTATTGTGATTTCTCTAAATTTGTTTACTGTTTTTTTTTTTTTTTTACTTAAATCTGGTCAAAGACCATTGTGAAA
>CAIGRR010524314.1:0-11508 GCA_903798365.1 Fraxinus sp. 1973-6204
CCGGCGCCCCTGAACGGGGCAGCAAGCCCTGCACTGGGCCTAGCGCCGAGGTGTCCACGGCGCCCGGTAGCGTGGTTTTACGCGGTTTCCTGATTTTGTTCAGACTTTTGGACTTTTACTTCATCTTGGACTCCACATTTTCGAGAATTGGCTTCTATAAATACTCAACAAGGTATAGACACAAATAAGGTGAGAAAGAGTAGACAAGAGAGATTATAACAATTAGATCTTTGTGTATAGATTAGAAACAAGAGGAGACCAAGGTGCATTCTATACATTCAAAGTCATCTGTTTAGATTAAATTGAGGGATCAAAATCTTGTAAGACAATTGATTGTTTCTTGGTATAAAGAGGATCAAAATCTTGTAAGACAACTTATTGTTTCTTGGTATAATGAATTCTCATTTTCCACAATTTTTTTGATTATTGCGTGATCCATTAAATTTTATATTGTCCATATTTTTTTTCTTTAATTATTTGGCCGGTTCTTCAACAATTGATATCAAAACATTATTGATATCGGGGTCGGGGGCGGACCCACCACCCGGCGAGGGGGCACGGCTGCCCGTGCTGGGTCCGCCTGAGTCTTCAATATCATCGGCGTTGCCGGGTCACTGCCGCAGTCCTTTTGTATAGAGAACAGAGCAGGCGGTGGGCTGTTGGCAGTTTGGAAATCCTTTTTATTCTATTTTGATTTGAAATCCTTTTTGTTAGAGGAGCCACATACAATTTTGTATACCCCTTTCAGGCAATCAAACTCTCTTTTTCTCTACCTTCTTGTAGTGGAAAAGTAGGTGGTCTAGTTCTTGTTTCTGATTTTATTATTTTTTTCAAGTTTTGTGAAAACCCAGATGAAGCTTTGCTTCAATTCATTTTTTTTCCGGCTCTGTTGTTGAAAAATCTTGATTCTGAATGGTTTTTTTTTTTTATTTTTTTTTTTAAGAAAGATGAGTTCTTGGTGAACAAAAATTAACAATTTTGAGTTTTTTTTTGCAAGTGATCTGTTCAAACTAATTTTTCCCCTTTAAAGAACCGAAGTTTCATATGAAAATTTAAAATTTATGTACAGATCCGTTTAAATATCAGATCCGTTTTCAATTCATAAAAGTAGCTGAATATTGCCAATCATTCTCTTAATTTCCAAGAAAAGATTCAATTGCTCTACATATAAAATCTGTGGTCACCACTCACCAGATTTTGTTTGATCTGTCACACTTCAAGCACAAGGAGAATAATTATGTAATTTAAAAGAAAAACAAAAGTTTCGATTTTTACAACAGATGTGTATAGGATTCTTCTAAATTTATTTAATATTATATGGATTATCAATTTTTTTATCTTTGTCTATAAGAACAAGTCCAAAATCTCCGCTGGCTAAGTTTCTGGGTTTCTATCTTGTGCCAAATTGGCTGGATTTTAGCTTAAAAACAGAAGTGAAAGAACAATTTTTTTCTTAGTATTGTGTATTTAATTTGTATGTGATATTTATGTTATGCCCATATCCAATTTCTTTGCTGTTTAAAAATTCCATCTTTTGATAAATATACAGGTGTGATATTTATATATATATTTATATAAAAGATCTTGAAGTAAAAGAAAATGAATCACTGTACAATTAAAAAGAAAACGTTTTCGGCATGTGAAGAGATGAAGGGCAAGAAAGAGGCGGTGGTTTGCCCCAAGCCTCGGCCTGATCCAAGCTGCCACCGCCTTTAATGGCCCCCCTCCCACCGCCTTTAATAAATGATATCGTTCTTATGATCACTGGTTGTCGACGGCCAATGTTCAACGTCCGCCCGGCTGAACTTTTGTGTTGGGTCCGCCATTGATCGGGGTTGATTCATAACATCCTAGATACACCCATTTAACTTCTTCAAAATATACACTAACTAATTTCCCTTTTTTCCCTTGTTGTTTTTTCATTGGCATATAGTAAAAAATATTTTCGACTGCAAATATAACAAGTTCATTGGGAATTTATCAAGGCAAAATCTTTTAGAATTGTATTGAGTATCAGTACATGTTTCATGTATTCTTCTTATTCTTACTAACTAAAGAATTCGTTAGTTCTCCTATTCTTTTAGCAAGACAACCACAATTCATTTCTGCCGCTGGAGTTGAATGTTAGTGCAATGTTAAAGATTTTTGTTCTTGAATATCACTCACAGTAAATTGTAGGATTTAGTCAGATGGATTGGACCACTAGTTCAACTTCAAATACCGACACAGCTATACAACAGTGTCTGAATGATGAAAAATAATTTGCTTGCTATTTTCCAAAACGACAAAACTCAAATGTCTCAAGATGTAGATTTAGAAAACAAATTCGCATGATAAAACACGTTTTTGGCATAGCATTCTAGCTGGATCCCACATCCAAATTATTCAGTTGGCAAGACTAAATTCTCTATAATTTTCATTTCAAATTTATTATATTTAATTAATATAGAATATGCGAATTGAAGTGCATTTGATTACTTATGATAATATAAGTGGTGTGTTATGTCAAATTTGAAATTGATAATGTCCATATTAGTTATCATATGTATCATCTACATTGTACACGTTAAGCCCTTTTGAGTGGATTTTGAACGCGTGTGATGAAATAACGAAGTTTGACCCAACTAACACCTAGAGGCGGAGGTGAATAGGTATTTATACAAAATTTTTACCAATTAATAAATGCAACAAGTCATAGTTATTAATTAACCCAGGTGAATTCACATGCAAAACTATCATATGTTGAATTACTACAGTTAATAAATGACTTAAAAATAAATAAAACATGAAAATTGATGATGGAGAAAACCCGTAACTGAGTAAAAACTTCGGGCCCAATCTAGTAACAATCTACTATAAACGAATCAGCTTACGGTACTGTTAGTAGTACTTTCTGAACTCCTGACTCCTGAATTTCGTGCTCTTGCACCATCTCCCAGCCTTCTGAATTTGTCCTTCTCCTGTGGATCAATGAGAACTCATTTTTCTCCAAAAACCAGAAACTCCGATCACCTTTCTTAATCTTCACAACTCTGACAAATGGTTTGGATTATGTGTTTTGATATTTGGTTTATTTGATGTTGATGTTTTTCAATGCAATGATGAAATCAATATGAAGGTTGAACTCTGGAATGATGTGGAGGAAGTAATCACTTATTTCTCTCAATGTTCAACTCATATTTTTTTAATGGTGGCGTCTACATATATAGTGAAGAGGTTTTGGATAGTATGGGCTGGATAAAGCTTTGAAAAATGCGAATTAGGTTTTCTCGGGATAAATTATTGCTCGACAGATAAGCGACGGTGTGTCGCTTGAGCAAAGTCCAAGTGGCAGGCAGGCGAAGCAGCTTTTATTTTTACCGCTCGAGCATCAGCTGAGTGATAGGCTAGCGAAATTACGACGACTCTTTTCTTCTCTTTCCATACTTAAACCCTAAGACTTCTAAATAACCACTTGACACTTTGACTTTCAAAACCTCCTTTACAACAATAGTTTTTTTTCAAAAGATTGCCAACAATTTTAAAACCTAACAAACTCCTCATTTACAAATCAAAGTAGATTCAATCTAATCTACCCAAAACCAACTAACTCAGCTAAATCTTGCTTTTTCTTTTCCCAACCTGTTTCCTAAAAAAAAAAAAGACTGTAAAAACACATGATACAGTAACTTGAATAAAAGCATTTGAGACAGTTATTCATAAATTCAACCACATACCAGCTACATTAATATGCAATATCAATGTAAGTCAACACACCAAAACCAACATTGATATTACTAAACATCAAAACTTAATCTAGCTAAAACGAATAACATATTATATACGTCCCAAAAGAGTCAAAACAAATATGTATGTTTAACCCAAATATCATATACATTCGGAAAAAAATTTCAAATCAAGATCATGACATACTAACATAGTGCCTAGCACTTTTTTTAAATTCATGGCACGCACTCCAACATATAAGATGACTAAAAAATGTCAATGATTACAAGTAAAGCATCATCAATAAAATAAATTTCCCACATACTCAAATCAAGTTTAAATACAGTATAGTGTATAAGTGACTCATGTGGGTTAAGTGCCACTATATTCTTATGAACAAGACTCCAACTCTTAAATTTGTGAGAAATGACATGCTAAACATCACTATTCAATGCAACGCATCATTTTTCTCAATATTTTTCATATCTTATGTGCATACTCTTTACCATTAAGAGACTAAGATGACTCATGTAACGAATGTTAGGCCGATAACTCCAAGTCAGTTGACCATAAGGTATCAGATTATGAGAAACCCACCCTCGGGCCTAATCATTTAAGTGAAATAGCTTTGAAGAAGAGTATAAGATAAAACAATTTTTATTTTATGATAAGGGAAATATACTTGAGTTTAGGCCAACTAAATTAAGGTCAATTCATGTTCAATGTCACCTTACCAACAGATGACTTCCATCTCAAGTCTCACACACGCAGTCAAGAATCGCTCACAAGATCATAATGTGTGTCGTGCACATCGTACATGAAAAAACCTATACTCAATACTCCACATTAAACCTAAGTAAAGTAATGGAAACTACGTTACATATTAGATGACTGCATACTCGGTCACAAAAGGAAATTAAGTACACCATAAAATGTCCAGTAGCACAAAAATACCTTTTTTAAAAAAAAAAATCAGACGAAACAGTACGAATATACAGAAAATGAGATGCATGCAAGAATGAATGAACCCTATGAACTGTACATGCATGCATCTAAGTACCTAATCAAAGAGGTACACATGCATGAATAGCCTTCCTAAGAGATTCAAACCTCAGACTATCTATTGACTTGGTAAATATGTTAACTAATTGGTTCTCTGTAGAGATTTGTTCAAGAGTGATGTCGTATATCAATATGTTTGGTTCGACAGTGTTGAACGGGGATTTTTTAAAATATTAATGGCACCTATGTTATCACAAAACACAGCCTCAGTACCTTGTTCAAATCCATAATCACTCGACATTTGCTTCATCCAAAGCAATTGAGTGCAACAACTTTCTACAGCTATATATTCGGCGTCTTCCGTGGACAATGAGATAGAATTTTGTTTCTTACTCATCCAAGGTACAAGATTAGTACCAACACAAAAATAGCATTCGAAAGTGATTTTTCTATCATCGACAATTCTAGCCAATCGACATTGAAATAACCAGCAAGGTCAAAATTAGAATCTCTAGAGTTCAAGGTTCCATAATTTACGATTCCATTGACATATCTAATGATACGCCTCACAGCGTTCAGGTGGGATTCCTTAGGATCAGCCTGAAATCGTGAACATACCTCAACACTAAAAGTTATGTCAGGTCTGCTAGCAGTTAGATAAAGTAAACTACCTATCATACTCATGTATAGTGTCTAATCAACATTCTTACATGTAGGATCATGACCTAACTTGACATTCGTGCTCATGTGGGTTCTAGTGTGTTTCTTACTATCTAGGCCAAATCTCTTGACAAGGTCTTTGGCATACTTCGATTGAGATATGAACAACCTATCATCAAATTGCTTTACTTGGAAACTAAGAAAGTAACTTAATTATCCAACCACACTCATCTCAAATTCTTGTTTCACGAATTCAGCGTTTCATGAGCAGGAGTGTCAATAGGGGAACCAAAAATGATGTCATCAATATATATCTGTACTATGGTGATGGTTTCCTCAGTGTGTCTTATGAATAAAGTTCTGTCTGCACCACCTCTTGAAAAATCATGTTCTACAAGATATGCAGTTAGTCTATCATACCAAGCTCTACAAGCTTGTTTGAGACCATATAAAACTTTATTCAATTTATAGAAATAATGTGGAAATTTAGGAACAATAAATCCTTTAGGTTGTTCAACATAAGCTTTTTCTTGAAATATTCCATTCAAGAAGGCACTCTTGACGTCAATTTGATATATTTGAGCCCTAAGGTGCAAGCAATGGCCAGAAGAATTCTAATTGATTCAAGGCGAGTAACAGGAACAAAAGTCTCATCAAAGTCAACCCTTTCAGCCTTAGTATATCATTGGGCAACTAACCTAGCCTTATTCCTAGTTATGGTACCTTGATTATCAATTTTATTCTTAGATATCCACTTAGTACCTATAACACTACAATCATCAGGCCTAGGGACTAAATGTCATACGTTGTTTTGCACAAACTGATTCAACTCTTTTTTGCATTGCATTTACCCAATATTCATCACTAAGGGCACCTTCTACATTCTTAAGCTCAATCTGAGACACATAACTAGCAAATGTTAGGTTGTTTACCCCGCTTGCAAAGTATCATCCCTTCATCTAAATCCCCAATAATATTGACCTTAGGATGGTTAGACTTAACTCTAGATGAAGGTTCCTTAGGAGATTTAGATTTATTATTAGGTAAAGATTCCTTATTAGAAGTGTCTAGGACTTTAGAGCATGTGGAGGATCGGGAATTGATGTTTCTTTAAGTTCAGTTGACGTGATAGGATCTACATTCGAGTGATCTAACTTTCCCTAATCTCTCCCTCACTAAAAGCATCATCTATCACGACATTTATGGACTCCATCACAACTCGTGGACGAGAATTGTATACATGATAGGCTCGACTGTTCCTAGAGTATCCTAGAAAGATTCCTTCATCACTCTTGGAGTCAAACTTGCTCAAATTCTCTCTATCTCTTAAAATACAACACTTGCTGCCAAACACATGAAAGTATTTGACAGTAGGCCTTTTACCCTTCAAAATCTCATAAAGTGTCTTATCAGTTTTAGGTCCAAGGTAAAACTTGTTCACTATGTGACACACAGTGTTGATGGATTCACTTGAGAAATGCATAGCTAGTCCCATACCATGAAGTATGGCTCTAGCAAAATCTTGAAGCACACGATTTTTCCTCTCAACTACTCCATTTTTTGTGGAGTGATCGGCGAAGAGAACTCATGCTGGATTCCCTCTCCCATGTAGAAGTTCTCAAGGTTGGAGTTTTCAAGATTTTTCCCATGATCACTACGAATTCTAGTTATGGTGACGTCTTTCTCATTCCTAAGTCTCTTGCACAAGGATATGACAATGCTAAACACCTTGAGTTTTTATCTCAACAACTCAATCCATGTATACCAAGAGAAATTATTTACCACAACCAAAATATAACATTTACCACCAAGACTCTTAGCTTAGATGGTCCAATTAAGTCCATATGGAGTAATTCTAAAGGTTTTGTTTGTCAAGATATTAGAAGTTTGTTTATGATTTACTCTAAGTTGTTTACCTTGTTGGCACGATCCACATAGTTGTTTCAATTTTTTCAAGCTTAGGTAAATCATTAATAAGTTCATTCTTAGCCAACTTAGACAAACTCTTATAGATCATATGACCAAGTCTTTGATACCACAATTCAATCACATCAATCTTGGTACTGCTACACACATAGTTGGAATTTGAAAGAACTCCATAACAATTGTCAGAAGTCCTTACACCTTGTAGGACAACGACACTAGTAGGATCATAAGCAGTACACCTTTTCTGGAAAAAACTAACTTCAAAACCAGCATCACATATTTAGCTAATTCTTAACATGTTGGACTTTAAACAGTTCACATAAAGCACATTTGAGATAGCAGGTATTCCATATTTATTAACAATATATTTACAAAAGACAGGTGTAGTACTCCAAAAGTAACCACACCGCCAACTCATCAAGAGTAGAGAACAAAGCTTTATTACCACACATATGTCAAGAACACGCCTTATCAAGATACCACATGGAGTTATTTTGAGCTTTAAGTACAACATGGGCAACCTAGCAATTTAATTGTTCATTATATCTAGGAAGATCATTTTTCCTAACCCAAACCTTTTTAGAAGTAGATGTAATCCTAGGCAACTATGTCATCATTTCAGTTAAATGGCTAACCTGATTGGCGATGAAGCTAACCTTGCAAGAGATATCCTGGCTTCTACTTCTAGGCGCAAGTTTATGACACCTAGGCCTTGTGTGTCCCAGCACCACAATTGTGACAAGTGAAAATAAACCCAGGTTCAAAATTACGTGATGGTTGATATTGATTTATAGGTCGATTGATCCTACATTGTCTAGCAGGCCTAGGTCCTACGACACTATTGCCCTTAGGTTCAGGATTAGTAATATTCCTAAGTTTGTTGGTGGCTGGGACAAACATGGTCTTAGATGCACTTTATCAGTATTGTTATCAGTTTCAATATATCCTATACCCTGCCTATTTCCAACTGGTTTGTTCATCTCTAACAGATTATCAAATTTCTAAAAACCATTCAAGAAGGAATGAAGTTGAGTTTCAAATTTTTCATGGTCACTTGTTAAGGTTTTAACCTTAGCTTCTAGGTTATCATTGACAAGTCTCAACTCACTCAGATTCTTGGTAGAATCTTGAAGTTTAGCTATTAGTTTCTATATCTATATCTCAAGTTCATTAACCTTCTTCAATATGACTTTATTGAACTTCTTTATCTTAAAACTCTCATCAAATAACTATCGGTATACCTCATGAATATCTGTATCATCCTCAGAGTCTTCCTCAGAATTCTCACTATGTTCATCATTCTCTACCTTCTCACTATCCTTCTCATATTCATTTTTAACTACAGACATGAATGTCATAAAGTTCCTTTCATCCTCACTACTAGAAGTATCGCTTTGAACACTTGAGTTGGATTCATCATCAGTCAGAGACACTGCTAATACCTTACCCTTTCCTTTATTTAAGTTCTTCTTATAGCTAGGACATTCATTCATATAGTGACCAAAACCCTGACACTCATGACATCTAACTGACTGAGATTTCTAACTAAAACTCCTAGCATTAGCCTTATCACGCTTGTCTTTCAGAAATTTACTAGGGGCATCCTTCTTCCTCCATTGAGGTTTTCTCCTGTTCCTGAGAACTTTTTGGAATCTCTTTACAAAATAAGCCATCTCATCATCTCTAAGGGTCTAGTGTTAGTAGACTCACATCATCTTCCTTAACGGTGTTCAAGGCTATAGGTTTAATCTTCTTCGGTTGAGATATGATGAGTTCATAGGTTTGAAGGGATCCTATAAGTTCCTCTATCTTAACAGTATTTAAATCCTTACTTTCTTCAATCGCAGTAATCTTGGGTCTTAACCTCTCAGGTAAAGATCTAATGACTTTTCGAACTATTTCAAACTCGGGGACATTTTCACCTAGATTGAAATTAGAGTTTACTGTGTCATTCAGCTTAGCATAGAATTCATCGAAAGATTCATCATCCTTCATTTTATTTTCTTCAAACCTAGAGGTTAACATCTATAGCTTGGAGTTTTTAACGATTTTTATTCCCTCGTGTGTGGTCTCTAAAATATCTCAAACCTTTTGCCCAGTTACAAACATTGACAGTCTCCTAAACTCTTCAGTAGACACATCCATAAGAAAAATGTTAGTGGGGGTAACTACACCTGAAATAGTAGATGAAGCAACTATCGAACCATTTTGCACACTAACCTAAATCCGCTCTTCTAAAGATTTAATGAATGCTCTCATCAAAACCTTCCAATATGCATAATTGCTTTTGTAAAAAAACGGAAACACAGAAAAAGACTGACTCATCTAGATTTAATATGTGTCAGGAATCAAAATGAGGCTCCTATACCACTTAACATAACGAAGTTCAATCCAACTAATACCTAGAGGGGGTGAATAGGTGTTTATGCAGAATTTCAATTTACCAATTAATAAATGTAACAAGTAACAGTTATTAATTAATCCACGTGAATTCACATGCAAAACTATCCTACGTTAAATTTCCACATTTAATAAATTACTGAAAAACAAATAATACTTGAAAATTGATAACGGAGAAAACACATAACTGAGAAGAAACTTGGGCCCAAGCCACTAAGAATCCACTATAAACGAATCAACTTATAGTACTATCGGATTGGACTAACTCTAGTACTTTATGACCTTTTGACTGTAATCACCAAAGCGCTCTTAAATTTTGTGCTCCTGCACCAAATCTCGACCTTTTGAATTCGTGTTTCTCCTATGGATCAATGAGAGTTTCTTATTCTCCAATAACTAGAAACTCCAATCATCTTCCTTGATCTTTAGAACTCTAACAAATATTATGGAAGTATGCGCTTTGATGTTTGGTTTATGTGAGGTTGATGTTTTTAATGTAACGATGAAATCAATATGAAGGTTGAACTCTAGGAATGATATGGATGAAGTAATCACTTGTTTTTCTCAATGTTCAACTCATATTTTCCGAATGGTAGCATCCATATATATAGTAAAGAGGTTTTGGGTAGTATGAACTAGATAAAAACCTTGAAAAATGCGAATTAGACTTTCTCGGGATACACTGTCGCTCAGCAACAGGAGAGCGATGGTGTGTCGTTTGAGCAAAGTCCACGTGACAGGTGGGCGACACAACTTTTGTTTTTACCACTCGAGCATTAGCTTGGCAATACACTAGCGAAATTGCGACGATTCTTTACTTCTCGTTCCATACTTGAACCTAGGATTTTCTAACTAACCACTTGATACTTTAACTTTTAAAATGTCTTTTATAAAAATAGTTTTGTCAACAACTTTAGAACCTTCATGTGAGATTTGGGATGACAGTCATTGGTATGGTGGATTGACTATGAATATGGAATGACATTTAACTAGTTGACCTAAATCTTGTATAGTCTCCATAAAAGGTAAAGAGTATTGTGCTTCAAAAGAATTGAATTATTGTGATACATCTTATACTTGTCTTCGTAGCCTTTTTGTCTAGAGCAATTCAGTATGTTGGGTATCTTAAAACTTGATGTCTGATAGTCATCTAATTTTGGAGTTAATTTCTTAAAACTCGTTACATGGGTAATTAAATACGCTCAATGAAGATGCATTTACATAGGAGATATGAAAAAATGAGACGAAAAAATTATATATGTGTGCTTACAGGTATGGGGAAAAATAAAAGTTATACATTGAAAAAAAAAAATTAAATATGAACTTTTTAATTTAATAGGTCCTAGTAGTATTGAGTTTGACTTCATACTTTAAGGAATATATTAATTCACCAGTGATTTTTTGTATGTCATGTCTCACTGATATAAGGTTTTGAGACATTCTTACAAGAGATTAATGACAGTTTCCACACATAAATAGCTTATACAATTTACTCCATTTATGTTTAAAATAAGTTATGTGGGAGAATTTTACTGTTAATTATTTTTATGTACAAGTAAGCAAATGATTGTGTACAGTGTTATTTTTAGAATTCCATAAAAACAATTTCTCAAAAAAGAAGAAAACTTAAATTCTTTCATTACATGTTTTGCATAATTTTGCATGCTTATACATGTGCATATTTCTTTTCATTTCTCTTGGTGGTATTCATGTTTATATGAATACTAGGTGCTTGCAACGTGCAATGCACGTTTGCTTAGTTTATATTTAATAGTTTTGTTTAAGAATTAATTTGCTATTAATAAAGATGTAATT